>JAADVT010000310.1:0-32853 GCA_023335895.1 Pythium rishiriense
AATGTTGGTGACGCGCGTGCGGTTCGCGGACGTGTATGTGTACGAGGTGGCTGCGTACACGGTGCAGAAGAACGCGCGTTTGTTTTACCCGGAGATGATGAGCTTGTGGGAGTTGCTGGAGCTCAATACCATGATCCTTGCTTGACGGGCGTGTGGATGGCCTCACATCCCAGCTCAAAACTACATAGTAAGTCGACTGAGAGTTGATGAATGCATTTGGTATGATATGATATCGTGTGTCTGTACGTCAATGACGTTGAACCAAAATATCCGGGAAGCTTCAAGTATGCTGTGCGTCAACTCGATCTGTGGGCTAAATTTGACTTCTGACCGGGCTCCTGATCCGACAGGGCCGTTGGATCTGGCCAGTCTGAGGCTCAGCGTTGAGGTCGCCAAGCGCACGCTATAAACAATCCCAGAGGCTGCGTCATCCAGTGTTTGTGCTCGTCTTTTCTTTTGCCGGGTTCCAAGCATTTCGCGCAACGGGGCGGCTGGCTTCGCTCACCTTGAGCCATTTGATCACTTGACACCGTGGTAGTAAGAACCGACTCGAACGATGGCGGCTGTCACGGTCACCAGGCACACGGCCGCCGCCGTCAAGCCGCACCAACACAAGAAATTGACGTGGCACAACGTGTTCACGTTGCTGCGCCGCCTCGCGATTCTTGCGTTCGCGATCTTGTACATCATCGCGTCGATCGAGTCCACGATCGCGTCAGTCAAGGTGCTTCGCGGGACGAGGAACGCGCCATTGAAGTTTGAGGCCTGGGAGACCACGAACCTGATCAAGTTCATGGGCGACGGGCCCGTGAACCAATCGCCGCTTGTGCTCCAAGTGCTCAAAAACGACACGACGCCGCGGAACTACTCTCTGTACTTCGACGACGATGGCACGATCTCACCCACGGGGTGTAAGACACCCAAGTTCAACAAGGCCGTGTACAGCAACCTGTTCATGCGCCTCGGCATGGGCTCGCTCACGCGCGATACGTACTTCAACAACACGGAGCTCGTCGCGTTTGAGCTCATCCAGCCGATCGTGGACTGCTCCTTCACGCCCATCAAGCTCGGCATCAACACGGTCATGCGCATGTTCTACCTCATGCGGCTACGTTCCAAACCGAGCGTTATCATCCTCTTTGCCGTGCGTTTCAACATGCAAAACTACCGCATCGTCGACCACAACGAAGAAGGCCCGATCGGGCTCGTGACCTATGCGGGGATTCTGGACATGCGCCAGCCGAACACGACGTACAAGTTTGCCGGCGCGCTCGGGTACCCGTTTGAGACGGCCAAGTTCTACGCGTACATCAACCACGGACTCAATGACGAAGGATGGTGGTCTCTCACAAGTATCTCGGCCAACCCGCTCGTGCAGGCGCAGCACCAAGCAGTGACCGCGAGCCGCACGGGCTTTTATGTGAAATCCGACAGCGAGCAGAGCAATATCAAGAACCTCCACTGGGGGTACGACGACGACCCGATTTCGGCGCTCACCAAGTGGAACTGGAAGGGCGAGCCGGTGCTGCGCGACTCGTGGGCCTGGGCCCACTTTCTCCACGCGTACTTTGCGCTCGATGGAGTCGTCAGCCTTCTCATTCTCTTCCTCGTCATCTTCCGCAACCTCCAGCGCGGCAAGATCTGGGTCGGCGACGCGTTTGTGTCCATTTCCTCGACGCTGCTGCTTCGCGGCTTGGCGATCCTCGTGTCCTGGGTGCTCAACGGCTTCTGGGCGCTCATGGAGCTGTGTCTCCACGACGCGCACTCGCTTGCAGGCACCCAAGAGATCTTTTTCCACCCGCAGATCATGCACGCCGACTTGCTCACGATCCACTTGGCCGTCTCGACGCTGCTCGGGTACATCTTCCGCGAACGCATCGACCCGATCATCGCCATGGTCGCGTTCGAGATCGGCTGGAACGAGCGGCTCCGTCTCGCCAAGAAATGGTTCCCGTCGGTCTTGGAGTACATCCAAGAGTACGCGGCCAACGACCAAGCGCTCGCCATTGTCTCGGTCAGCGAGATCGTCTCGGCGTACTCGCCCCTTCGGCTCTGGACAACCCACAGCCTGCCGAACAAGAGCCCCAAGTTTGTGTTCTCGTGTCTCTTCCCGGTGTTCAGCACGGGCGTGCTCGTGCTCGTGTGGGTCGTGGTGCGCAAGATCTACCACAAGTTTCGGCCCGACGAGATGCGTGTGATCCACGACAGCAACGCGACAGCGAGCTCGGGGAAACACGAGGACGCGACGCTCTACAAGCGAAACCTCACCATCTTTGAGTTGGCCACGGGCGCGGCGCTGCAGAGCCATTATGGCGTGATCTCGGACTTTGAAAACTACCTGATCATCAAGGGCATGAAGTACGCGAGCTCGGATGGCATCTACAGCAACGGCTTTGTGATCGTCAACGCCAAGTCGCTGGTCGCGACGGCTGACCTGCCCTCGATCGTGGTCATGAAGCTGCTGCGCCTGCGGTTCCGCAACGTGTACGCGTACGAGATCGAGGGCACGACCGTGCAGCGCACGGCACGGCTCGTGTACCCCGAGACCTTCACGTGGAGCGACCTGCTCCACCTTAACATCACCGTGCTGTCGTGAGGAAGGGGGCCACTTCAACTTGACCCTGATTCGGCAAAAGATAGAAAATAAATACCAATCGGAACGTGTACGACTGGCGGATCTTTCGACTTTTTTTTTTTTTTTTTCTTGTCGTCTCCTGGAAAGGACTCACCAATGAGCAACATGGATATCAACGCCATAATGCGGTCGCAGAGTGAGCGCGAGGAGGACGAAGCGTGTGCGCACTCTCCACAAAACGGTATGTCGGGTGACGCCGCCGCTCCGTCCGACTGCGGCGCACCCGTCCGCACGAGTTTTTTCCTGGGCGCGCTGCGCAAAGTCCACGACAAGATCAAGGCCGAGCTCGACGCGCACCAAGGCGACGAGTCCGAGGAGCAGCGCCTCAACGACGAATTCGAGCGCGCGTGGCTCGGCGAGTTTGACGACCTGCGCGCCGAGTACCAGACCAAGTGGGACACGTGTACGCACTCGGCCGACGAGTTCTGCGGGCTGCTTTTCCACTCGAGCGACGCGCAGCAGCAGGCGTACTTGCTGCGCGAGTACCCGACGCTCATGGAGACGTGGCGCGACGCCGACCTGCGCGCCGGCTCGCTGCGCGTACGCCCGGACTGGCCGCCCGCGCGGATCGCTGAGCACGCGGCCGTCGAGTACGCTCCGCCATCACCACCCATGGCGGACAGGTCACCGGCCACGGCCACAGCGACCCCAACGCAGCGCGTCAAGACCTCGCCTGCGCTCCACGAGGTCGTGTCACTGCTGCGCGTCGAGTACCAGTGGTCGGCGCGCGCCGTCGAGGCCTTCACGTTGAGTCTCGAGCGGGCCCAGATCTTTTCGTGTGCTGAGCTCCTCGCGGCGCTGGCGCTGCGTCGCAGCGCGTTCGCCGAGCGCGCATTCCAGTCGCGTGAGTACCCACGGCTCAGCAAGGCCATGCTGCGCGCGCTGCAGACGCGCGCCGCCGCGCTCGAGCGCCGCCACGAGAGCGTGCGCGAGCTGTGTATGGAGCCGCTCCGCGTGAACCCATTTTAGGGACATGGGTACATGCCCTAATATAGGATGATGTAATCCGTTCATTACGGAGATGTTACGAACAGTGGTAGGAACTGGTGTGGAAAATGTACCCAGTCTTGGGGGAGAGGTTACCGTTGGGGTCATTTTGGATCTGGCCTTGTTGGAGGAGGGAACTGCAACATGGACGTGTGGGGGAGCAGCCAGCGTGCGAGCGGAGCGGAGCGGGAGGACGAGAACGAGGAGGAACAGTGGGAGGCGGAGGACAAGGGCAAGGACGCGCTGGTCGTGCTGGTGGACGCGCGCGAGAACATGTTTGCGCCGTACACTGGGGGGGCCGACGGCGGAGACGGAGGAGGAGGAGCGGACGCGCCGCGCACGTGGTTCCACGCCGTGCTGGCCCTGCTGGTCAAGCTGCTCAAGGCCAAGGTCGTGGCGGCCGACAACTCGCTGCTCAGCGTCGTGCTCTTTGGGACGGTAGGGAGGGGGACCTCATAGTAACAATCCACCGGTGTCGTCCACTGATGTACACCATTGGGGTTTGTGTGGGCAGACCAAGCGCAGCGCCGAGGCCACGTCGCTCGAGCACGTGTACGAGCTCCAGGCGCTCGGGTACGTCTCTGCGCAGCGGATCAAACAGCTCCAGTCGCTCATGGAGCGGAGCGAAAGCGACCTCAAGCGCGAGTGCGGGTCCATGGCCAACAGCGACACGCTCGCGTTCAGCAACGCGCTGTGGCACTGCGGCATCGCGTTCTCGGGCGCCAAGTGAGTCGTAGTTGTCGTGATTCAGGAATGGGGTGGGATATTGACGGACAACGTGCTGGACCACCCAAGTCTCAAGAAGAAGGACTCGCAGCGCGTGTGGATCTTCACGAACGACGACGCGTGCGTCGTGCCCGACAGCGACGAAGTCGGGCGCATCCAGAAGCAAGTGCAGAACCACGCCGAGCTCAAGCGCACGCTCAATCTGTTTTACATCACGCCGCCCGGGCGCGACGCGTTCGACCTCTCGCGGTTTTACGCGTGCGCGTTCAAAGACTTTGCGAACGAAGACGACGAGGCCGCGATGCCCCAAGACGCGGACGCGTTTCTCCAGCCAGCGTTCCCCGTGGCGTCGCTCGATGACCTCATGGAGACATCGCTACGCAAGCGGTTCCGCAAGCGCCGGCTCTCGACGTTCCCGCTGCATATCACCAAGGAGGTCTCGATCGGCGTCGAGCTCTACGGGCTCGCGATCGTGCAGCGCAAGAGCTACCCGATCAAGTTGGACGCGTCAACCAACACCCCACTCAAGAGTGAGACCAAATGGCTATGCGACGACACGGGCACATACCTCACACCCGACCAGATCAAAAAATACATCCCGTACGGTGGTAAGCGTGTGTACTTCTCGCGCGACGACATGGTGCAGATGAAGTATTACGACGCACCAGGGCTCCAGCTCATCTGTTTCAAGCCACTAAACACGCTTAAGTGGAACGAGAACATTCGCACGCCGTATTTTGTGTACCCGTGTGACGGGTACATTGAAGGCAGTGCAACGGCATTCGTCGCGCTGCTCAACTCGATGGTCAAGCGCGAGAAGTACGCTCTCGCCCGATTGATCGCGCGCAAGACCAGTGAACCGCGGCTTGTTGCGTTGGTACCGCAAGAGGAAGTGAACGACGAGCTCGGGCAAGTGCAGCCGACGGGATTCAACGTCATTTTCCTGCCGTACGTTGACGATATTCGTGATGTGGAAATCGAGAATGAGGAAAAGGGTACGGTCGGCTTGGCAATGTGGACTGCTGCTATGGTTTGGGGTGATGCTGACTGATGTTGTCTTCTGCCACGCCTCAGCCAGTAGAGACCAGATCGAGGCGGCGACAAAGCTCATTTCCAAGCTCAAACTGTCGGAGCTGCCGAGCTTTGAAAACCCCGGTAACTGTTTACTGCCAGTACTATTTAACGCGTGGACAGCGCTGTTGACTAGGGATATGTGTCTTTGTCAATCAGAGTTGCAGAAGCACTACGCTAGTATCCAGGCTCTCGCGCTCGGTGAAGAGCAGCTCGAATTCGATGAAACGAAGGACACAACGCTGCCCGATGAAGAAGGATTTTTGCGGGAGGAAGTGCAGGAGGCCATCGCGGAATTCAAGGAGACTTGCGGTGATGTCGACCGAAGCAACCTCAAGCGCAAAGTGAGTGGGTGCATGTTTGTTTGACTTACTGCTATACGCGACTCTTATATGGATCTTTACTTTTCTGTACATATAGCCCACTCCGGTGAAGCGCGGTGCGCCCAAAATGGTGGCCGCAGGAGGCGGTGGTAAACCCGTTGCCGAGGACACCTATGATAAGTCCGTGTGGTTGCCTCTCGTTGCTAACGTTGGGATTGCCAAGAAGACGGTCGCCGAGCTCAAGGGTTTCTGTACAGCACACGGTCTACCGATTGCTGGCAAGAAAGCGGATCTAGTCGCACGAGTGGCCGAGTTCCTGCAGGAATGAGCCGCTTGACGTATCTTGACTCGAATTCTGTCGAATGAAAACCGCGGGAGGTGTGTAGCTGACGTTCATATATTTGCAATGAAAACATGATATCGATGAATCCCTGAATCTCAAGGCGGTCAATATTCGAGTAGAGCCCCGCATCCAAAACTTACACTAACAAACATAGTTTCCCGATTGGTACAAGTTATCGTCACTGACGAAGACACTCCTGAGGTACACGGGTCTGTATGTCATCTCGGCGCACTTAGATATGATTAAGACTCAAAGACCCCGGATCATTTGGTTCAGCAAAAGACAGGGAAGAAAATGTGGTAGGCGATTGCACTGCGGCGTACAAGTTCGATGGCGACGCTCTCGCCTACCTCGAAGACCATGACACGACCAAACACAGGGCTAATCCAGGCGAGACGAGGCGAGGGAAGTCGAGACAAGAACATCGCGGCATTGCAAGGAATTGTGCACACGAGGAGTGGGGGTGGGGGTATTGCTGAGCTTCTTTGCATCAAAGTTGGACGTGCATCTCAAGCTGTTGAACCAACGTGGTCTTAGTTCAGCGCACCTGCATATAACTCACACAAGGTGACTACTGCACAGAAATGGCTACCTTGTCCAAGCCTATGGCGGGGTGTTTGCACGGCTTTGTCGTCATTTCGACAACAGCGGAGGCCATAACGATGGCCGAGCTCGATGAGATATCTCACGGAGCTCTTGCTCGACGGAAGGGGCGTTCGGTCTTGCTACCGGATGACGGAGTATTCGCAGCATCATTACCGTCCATCGATGCGTCGAGTCCGACTCGTTCCCGGAGAGAGGAATCTCACACCGGCACGTGAGTCTTGTTCATTATCTCCAACAAATGTGTGTGAGAACTTCAGGTGGGTAGCGGCACGGCCGACGAGGGCAGATCTAAACTCATCACAGAGCTGAATTTTTCCTCCACACTGCACACTCCCGTCGACTCGTCTCGCTTTGCTCCGGCTGACGCCGCATACGCCGCGTGGCTCTGGTGTTGGTGGTGCGGCTCATAGTACGACGGAGGATACGCAGCCGCGGCTTCCACGTGGCGGTCTCGCGGCACAGACTCGTGTCCGTACAATTGGTGTGCCGGTGGTGGTGGAGGTACGTGGGCATACTGATACTGATAGTGATGCTGTTGCTGTTGTGCCGTTCCGCTATTACCGACGATCGTACTCCTCGGGCTCTTTCTCAGGTGATTCCGCGCCGTGCCTGTCCCACTGCGACCTTTGTGGTCGTTCTTCCGTGGTGTGCTGTGGTGCCCTCGACTTCCCCCGCTGGCGTTGCTGCCCACGCTGCTCACACCGTGGACTCGTTGAGGCTGAGCTGGCACGTGATGGTGCTGCGAGTATCCCTGGCGAGGTATCACATAGCCGCTCTGCGGATGGGCCGCCTCGTGGCGCCGGAGCTCGCGCGTGTCGCCACTGTCCCACGAATTCGTGTGCTGTCGCTTGCCCCGTCGTGGTGGCATCACCTGTTGCGAGATCGGCTCCGGCATGTACTGATGGTGTCGCGGCAGCTCCTCACGGTGAGCCCACGAGTCACGACCATGCGGGTGTGGCCACGAGGCGCCGGGCCCGAGTCTAGCAGCACCACTCGTGGAGGACGGCGGAATCTCGTACGGCGAGTCGCGCCACGGCCACTCGACAGGCCCACTCGCCGTTGGCAAGTGAGACGAAGACCCATGGGACGGCGCGTAGTACGATACGGGCGCCTGGTCGTAGTCTGGTTGGATTGCCTCGTACGGCGACAGCGGCACCACGGGGAAGCCATCGTTGGAGGACGTCGGCGTCACTTTGCAGTGCGCCGGCGAGAACACTTGCTGCGCGTTGTGATCGTAGTGCTTGTGAAGACGCGCGCTGTCGTTGTACGGGTCATACGGGTACACGCGGGAGCTTGGGATTTCCACGTGCGACGACGTGGATGACGAGGACGACACGACCTTAGGCGTCCGGTGGTCGTCTCCGTACGACCCACGGCGGTCGCGGCCGTGGTGGTGATGCAGCTGCTGCTGCGGTTGGTAGTGCGGCGACGCGTAGTATGAAGCGGACGGCGACAGCTCGTGGTCGGCTTGGCGCGCGCGCGCTGGTGCGTAGGGTGGCATGCCCGATGGCCCCCAGATGCTGCCTTCGTTGCTGTACGTGGGCGTCGCCGGCAGTTCTCCAAACGCATTGTAGCGCTGCACGGGGCTCGGCCACGCGTGCTCGACGTGGGGCGCGTACTCGGTGTGGTGCGGCACGACGGCCTTGCGTGGCTGCGGCGCGACCTCGCTCCGCTCTCGGTCGCGTTCCCACGGGGCGCCCGTGATAAACGGGTGGCGCATCGCGCACCGCGCGCTCCAGCGCTCGAGTGGGTCCACGCGCAGCAGCCCACGCACGAAATGCAAAAACGCATCGCGCCGCGTCCGCTCGTGGCGCCGCTGGGCCTCGGTCGCGTGCTTGGCGTACGGGTACGCGTGGATCATGTCTTCGAGCTTGGTGTACTTGAAATACTTTTTCGAGACCTGGACTTCGGCTTGTGTGTCGCGCGCAAACTCGGCCGGCGTCTTGAGCACAAAGCGGTTGTCGCTCGTGACGTTGTAAAACTTGAGCACGTTGCGGCCCTTGCGGAGCAGCTCCTGTGGGAGCTTGCCCAACGTGTCCTCGATCAGGCGCAGCTGGTCATGCTCGGATACACCGGGGAAAAGCGGCAGCCCGAGAAACATCTCGACAGCGATACAGCCGAGCGACCACAGGTCGATCGAACCGGTGTATGGGATGCCCAGAAGCACCTCGGGCGAGCGGTAGAACCGTGATTGGATGTACGAGTACACGGTCTCGTTCTCCATGCACGCCGAGCCAAAATCCACGACTTTGATGTAGGGAGTGCGGCCCGTCGCGAGCCGCGCACTCACCGGGGGAGTTGCCGTGGGCGAGCTGCCGCCCGGAGCGCCGGCGTCACTCGTGGCCAGTAGGTGAGCCATCTGTGGGTCGTTCTGGTACACAACGTCGCTCAGAAACTGGTCTTGGCTGGGATAGCAAAGCCAAACACACCCGTCAGACCACATACCACCAGTGGACACGTGCCATTTCTGACGCACCCGACGAGCAAGATGTTCTCGGGCTTGAGATCGCAGTGGATGACGCCGATCTCGTCCATGCGGACGAGTGCGTGGAGGATCTGCTGCTGGAAGCCGCGCGTCACTTCGAGCGGGAAGCCGTTAAACTGTCGAGCAGAAACACAAACGATCAGTGTCATCCCGTCCTAATATTCTTCACACGGAGCCGGTTTTTGTCACCGTGTGGGACGTACGTTGTTCTCGGCGATGAGCTCGTAGACGTTGATGCTGAGCAGCTCAAAGATGATGCACAGGTGGTTGCGGAACTCGAACGTGTCCTTGAGCCGCACGAAATGCGGCGCCTCGTCCGCAGTGTACGACGCGTTCAACTAAAAAGACAAAACCCGTCCGTCCGTCAGCCACATCCCCATCAATCAGACGACTCCCCCGCCTCCAAGCGACCCCAACGTACCAGCCGCGTGATCTGCACCTCGACGATAGCCTGCTTGTAGTACGACGGGTGGTTGCGGATCACTTTGATGGCCACGAGCTCTTTGGTCTCGGTGTTCTGGCACCGAAAGACCTGCCCAAACGTGCCCTGGCCCAGCAGGTCGAGCACCACAAACTCGGGCTGCACGGGCAGCGCGTCGCGGCCGCCAAACACGTCGCGCGCACGCACAATCAAGTTCTGCTCTTCGTTGTCGAGCCCGTTGTTGCCCGACGGCCGCGTCTTCTTGGTCAGCACGCGTCGGTGCGAGCTCGCGGCCGACGGCGGCGCGTCGTCGCTCGGGGCGACAGTCGTGACCGCTGTGGTGGAGGACGAAGACGAGGGTTTCGTCGTCGTGGTCGTCGAGCGCTTCTTGGGCTGCGGCGCCTCGTCTACGGCGGTGCCTGCCGGTGGCACCGCGACGCGCTGGCACTGCGCGTACGTGCGCGAGAGTCCGCGCGTGAGCTGCGTGAGCACACACAGGTCCATGGCGCTGGCACTGCCACGGCGCCGACGGGGGTGGCGCGGCGCTGGCGGGTGGAGCGGCGTGGGCATGGCGTGGGAATCGGAATTCTGCCAGGCGACGCGATCACGGCAAGTCGCGTGCTTCGCCTTTGCGACCGGCCAGGGGTGGAGGAACAAAGACCGTGGCGCGTCACTGGCCGCTCTCTCGCCTCCTCGCGTGGCGGACACACCGACAGACAGCTGCGTCCCCTCTCGACGGAGGAGCAGACGACGACCCCTCGGCGCACTCGAATCTATCTCGCGGCGGCGGCGCAGCGAGCGGAATCGGGCGGAGGAGGAGGGCGGAGGGTCGCGGTGCGGCAGCGCGGCGGCGGAGGAGATGGAGGAGGAAGAAGAGGAGGAGGAGGAGGAGGAGCGTGTGACAGGAGCGAGGCCGGCGGGGGCCTCCACTCTCCTGGCGCGTTGTTTTTTAACCAGAGTCTCTTTGAAGGTGGCGAGCGCTGCCTGGCGAATGTATCATGTGGGACGCGTAGAAAGGGCCCCCCTCTCTCCTCAAAAACCGCCTAAATAGAGTATAACGATTGGGTGAAAATAAAAATAGGCCGTCCTGATTGGTGGTATTTGAACGGAAAACAAGAGAACGAGACCGCTCTTTTTCCCAACATACAAATGGCAGACAGGGCAGCTGAATGAGACTCAGACTCAGAGAATTGGCGCAATTCTTTCGACCGACCAGAGATGTGGCCCGTTTCTGGGACTGATTCCAATAAATTGTTTCGGAACACACCAATTAATTATTGTCACCTTGCCAGGCGAACTCCAGGCTGGCGTTCGCGATGGGGATGGAGAGGAGGTCCAGGAGGAAGAGCTCCCTCGCGTGTGGGAACGATTCCCTCCTTTCCGATGGGGAGTAGAACCCGCCAGGCCGGCGGTCCATTGCCCTCCGCGACGCGCGTGCCGACAGCTGCTCCGCAGATCCCGGCGCTATGGAGTTCAGCAGTGCGTGAAATCTCCTGCAGAGGTCGGTCTCTCTTTGTTCTTTTTCAGAACACCACGATGAGAAAGCTTGGTGGGTTGATTGAGATTCTATCTGTGCCGAACTCGCCTCGAGTCCGACGAGATAGGCTGGACGGTCTCGTGTCTCTCGCGCCGACTGCGGCGACGTCATCCATTGTGCAGACGACGGACCGCGCGATGGGTGGGATGATTGCTGC
This sequence comes from Pythium rishiriense, assembly GCA_023335895.1. Taxonomy (NCBI): domain Eukaryota; phylum Oomycota; class Peronosporomycetes; order Pythiales; family Pythiaceae; genus Pythium; species Pythium rishiriense. Next base: position 11,292 of record JAADVT010000310.1, read on the forward strand.
TGCTGCCCAGTTCTGGGACCACATGACAGTGCCTGTCCGAAGTAAACTTCAAGACTACTGTACGCTACCGTGGTAAGTCCCGTTTGACTACTGACGGTGCTTGCATGGGAGTTGCACGAGCGCCGTTTGACTTTTTGACTTGGGTATTACATGTTGCTGAGCTGTTCCGGTCCGTTCGCTCTTCCGTTGATGAGTGTTATCTCGAGTGGTTCGGATTCACCTTGTATCTTTCACGCTCGACAGGCTCCTACTAGGACCCTCCTAGTGGACAGTGTCCACTGGACACTCGCCATCGGGAGTCTGTCGGATTGAGTATAAGGTAAATAGCGGCGTGGTCAGGGATCTCATGCAGTCAGCCAGCGACTTCAAAGGCACGCACGGTCTGAGGTGGCTAGCGGTCATGTTCTTTGTGGAAGGGACAGCTCGCTCTGCGCTAAACAAGACACATTGTCGAGATGAACGCATCCCGCAAAACACAGGAGAGCACCACAGAATTGGCTGCGACGTGTGAGAAACCGCAGGCCAGTGTACCCATTCCCTCCTAAAACCCGTTTTCTGCGGACGGGCTCGAAACCCACGAAACCCGTTTATTATTACCCTCTCTCGACCCGCCACCTCCCGACCCATTTTGAAGTGATACTCTCCTCTCTCCTCGTCCCTCCTCTCTCCGCTCCTCTCTCCTCTCTCCTCGGCAAGCGCTCCGCCCGCCGCGCCGACATGAACTTCCTCAAGTCGCTCGGCGGCCTCGTGGGCACCAACGCCACCACGGGCGGACTGCCCTACGTGCTCGATGCGCCTGCCCCTCCCCCGTCCTCCTCCTCCTCCTCCGCTGCGGGCGGAGCGGTCTCCTCGTCCTCCTCGGCTCCGCCGCCCGACGCCGCCGGCATCGAGTGCGGCGCGTTCCTGCTCTTCCCGGGCCACGCCAAGGGCGACGCGTCGTCGCTCGTCTCGGTCTTCAAGTCGTCGTCGGCGTCCCCCCCGGCGCTCAACGCGCTCCGCCGGCTCAAGACGCTCCGCCACCCGAACGTGCTCGCGTTTGTGGACGGCGTCGAGACCCCCAACGGCGGTGCCGTCGTGCTGGTCACGGAGCGGGTCACGCCGCTGCCGCTGTTCCTCGACGCGCTCCGCCACGAGACGCGCGACAACCCCGAGGCCTTTGCCCACAGCGTGGCCTGGGGGCTCCGCAGCGTTCTACTTGCGCTCCAGTTCTTGACGGTCGACTGCAAGCTCACCCACGGCGCGCTCCACCCGCACAGCGTCTTTGTCACGCGCGGCGGCGACTGGAAGCTCGGCGGACTCGAGCTCACCAGCGAGCGGTCCTCCTCCTCCTCTTTTTCGTCCTCGCTCCTCGCAACCTTTGGCGCGCTCGTGGCCAAGGACCCGATGTTCCAGGCGCCCGAGGCCCAGCGCCGGGACTGGAGCGCGGTCGCCCAGGCGCCGACGTACGCGCTCGACGTGTACGCCTTCGCGGCGCTCGTGTTTTACGTGTTTAACCCCCACGGCCGCGGCGACCCGGCGTCGGCCGCGAACGTGCCCCACGCGCTGCGGATGCCCTACCGCAAGGCGCTCGACGCCGACCCGGGCAAGCGCCCGAGCCCGGACAAGATGCTCGCGAGCTCGTTCTTTGACACGCCGTTCATCAAGCGGCTCGACTTTCTCGATAACCTCGCGGTCAAGACGCCCGAGGAAAAGGCCGAGTTCTACAAGGACCTCGCGACCCACTTGGATGCGCTGCCGCCGACCTTTGCGGTCCACAAGGTGCTCCCAGCGCTCAAAGGTGTGGTCGAGTTTGGCGCCGCGGCCGGCGGCGGCTCCAAGAACGCGCCCGTGCTCAAGCTCGACCCGTCGGCGAGCTACATGCTGCCGGCCATGGTCCAGATCGGCAGCTCGCTCTCGGCCGACGAGTTCAAAGACCAGGTGCTGCCCGTGATCGTCAAGCTCTTCAGCTGCAACGACCGCGCCGTGCGCGTGCAGCTGCTCCAGATGATGGAAAAGTTTGCCGTCCATTTTGACGCCAAGCTCGTCAACAGCGCCGTGATCTTTGACAACCTGTGCAGCGGCTTCACGGACGCGGCGCCCGTGTTGCGCGAGCTCACCGTCAAGTCGATGCTCCACATTGCCGACAAGCTCTCGGACGCCAACCTCAACACGCGCGTCATGAAGTATTTCGCCAAGCTCCAGGTACGGTTACGGAAAGTGTGTTGTATCTTTTTTGTGTCCTCGGGGTCTGACGTGGTGGGGGAATGCTGTTCGAACTGTGCAGACGGATCCGGAGCCGGCGATCCGTACGAACACCACGATCTGTCTGGGCCGCATCGCGCCCAAGCTCAACGACGCGACGCGCCCCAAAGTGCTTTTCCCAGCCTTTTCACGCGCCCTGCGGGATCCGTTCCCACACGCGCGGCTCGCAGGCTTGCGGTCGCTGACGGCGTGCGAGGTACGAGCGGCTCCATGATCACCCGTGATCTGTTGTGAAATGTTTGGTTAAATCCTTTAACGAGCGCAACCTAACGATATAACCATTTACTTGTAGGAATTCTTCACGCCCCAAGGGATGGCCAGTAGCATCGTGCCTGTGATCGCGCCGCTGCTACTAGACGTGTCGATTAGTGTCCGCGAGCAGGCGTCGCTCTCGATGGACTTATTTATGAAAAAGGTGATGGACGAAGCGGCCCAGATGAAGATCCGCGAGGAGCAGCAAGCGCACGAGCAAAAGCTGCGACAAGAGAGTGGCGCTACCGACGCACCGGGGGCCGCACCGCCAGCAGGCGCTGCTCAGGGCCATTCCAACGGCATTGTGAGCGTCGCGGCCACGGGATCGAGCTACGCGGCGTCCCTGACTTCGTGGGCTGCGTCGGCGGTGGCATCGAACGTCGGCAAGATCGTCTCGGGATCGGGTTCCCACGCGACGCCTCCGTCATCGACGTCGTCCACAGCTGCGCCCGCTCAACAACAGCAATCACAGCCCGTGTCATCGACATTCTCGTCCCACACAGCCTCGTCGTCGTCCTCGGCGTTCACATCTGCACCCGCGGCGTCTTCGACGTCGAACGCCTTCGCGGCTGATGACGACTTTGGTGGAGAAGACGACGCTTGGGGAGATGACGATGACCTTGACGGCTTTGGCAGTCCTAAGGCCCCTACTCAATCGACGTTCAGCTCTTCGTCGGCGACGCGAACAGGCTCAGCGTCGAGTTCGTCGTCCATGAAGCTCTCGACGTCCACACGGCCAACGGCTCGCACGAGCGCTTCGTCCTCCAGTGCGTCGTCGTCAACGTTTGCCATGGCACCGGCCGACGGCGGCTGGGGTGACGACAACTGGGGCGGCGATGACGACGATCTCGGCTTTGGCGATTCGACCCCCTCGGCTGCTGCGCCGCCTGCGTCATCACTGCGGGTCGGAGCGACTTCTTTACAGCTCGGCAACGCCGCCTCGCGCACGTCCAGCTTTGGAAATACCTCAACTGCCAACCGCACCACGAGCTTTGCTTCGGCGGCGCCGACAGCCTCGTCGGCATCGTTTTTCACGACGCAGTCCACGACGACGCCCCCGACGTCGACGTCGAGCGGGGCGTCAAGCGTGCGCAAGCCCGTGAGCGAGCGTCTCGCCGAGGCAAAGGCCAAGCGCGAGTCGCTGGGCGCGATGAAGCTTGAGACGACCAAGAAGGGCGACGAGTGGGACAACTGGGACTTTTGAGAAACGCGGGCGCGTGTGTGTGTGTTGTTTGGATGGAGATAGACAGCTCTATAGAAAAGAAATGGAAACAATGGCCATGAATGCAACACGAAGACAGGCAGAGGCAAAATACAGCGTGTCTACGAAAAGCCGCATATTGCGGGAGAGGCGAGGGCGGCTCGCGTGAGGCGCGGCGTTCCTGGCCTGTCCTTGGCGACAGAAACCGTTCCGTCGCGTCAACTTGGTCGTTTTCTCTATTGCTTGGCCTTGATCTTGAACAGGAAGATGTTGAGGTAGTTGCAAATGTCGCGCACGACGTGGACGACAAAGTGGAGGTACACACAGACGATCGTGAGCGCGTAGAGCGCCGTCGCGAGCAGCGGGCGGAGCAGCGGCTTGGGTAGCAGGCCGAGCGACGGGCCGTACGAGTTGAGCACGAGCAAGCCAAAGGGCAGCAACACGCGCAGCTGCGGCGTGTACGGCACCTTGCACATGTGGCTCACGATCATGCGCGTCTACACGAGATACCCAAGCCCAGGATCAGTCATGAGACCAACCAGAGAATTAAAAAAAAACAAGGGCTGACGCACCGAGAAGAGCACAAAGCCGATCCCGTGGGCCACGAGAAACACGACCGGGTACGAGTGGTAGTCGTCAGCGTTGGGACCCGAGATCCAGAGCGCGCCCAGCGCGGCGAGTGCGACAAGCGGCACGAGCTGGGCCATGGCGAGCGCCTGGCCGCGGTGCTTGTTGCCGGCCTCGTCGGCGGGCATGGCCGAGAGCGGCGTCGTGAGCACGTTGGCAACGTTGCCCCAGACGAGCACCACGTTGCTGGCGATGAGCGCGCTGATGAGCACGATCGTGGGCGTCACGTTGGGCAGCAGCTCGAGCTGCCAAAAGCTCGGGCCCAACGCGGCCGTCGCGAGGTGGACAGCGACAAGCGTGAGCTGGCCCTCGGTCACGCCATAGTAGCCGTTGCCGCACGACATGACGCCCGTGTGGTACTCCTCCCACTGGGCCATGTAGAATGAGACCGACACGGAGGTGAGCGCCGTGTAGATGCCCCAGCCCGCGCCGATCTGGCACGACACGGCCGCGCCCAGCACGTTGAAGAGCGAGCAGAGCGCATCGCAGCCGTGGTCAAAGAGCTGGCCCAGCGGCGAGGACGAGCCCGTGCGGCGCGCCTGCTTGCCGTCGAGCGCGTCCAGCGTCTGGTACAGGAAGAGCCCGAGCGCGGCCTGGAGCGAGACCCACGTGGGCGCCGGCTCGTCCAGGTGCGGCGAGAAAAAGAGCTGCACGAGCGTCGAGCCCACCATGATGCACGTGCCGAGCATGGTCACGAGGTTGGGCGCCATCCATTCGGGCAGCCAGTACACGGCGGCGTTCCAGAAGTGGTTGAGCTGGTTGTCCAGGAACGTGTACGAGCCCCTGGGCGATGCACGACGGAACGACATGGCGGGTTAGACCTCGGTCATGTGCGAGGAACTAAACTGATAGAATAGAGAGAGATCTAAACGTACGGCTTGTACTTGTACGAGGCGATGCCCTCGAGCGCCGCCTTGGACAGCATGATCACGTCGGAGAGGAGGGGGGTCCTTGCTTCACCTCGCGACAACGGCGAAGCGTGTCCGCCGGAGAAAGGTGAATGGCTCCACCACAGGAATGAAGAGTGGCGGGAAGGCGGTTCTAAAAGGAACCGATTGAAAAGACAGAACGAGACAAAGGAAGACAAACCGGTTCTAGAAGAATCTGTGTTCTGCGATGAGAATTCTTCAACCGAGCAGAGAAAAACGGAGAAAACGAGGTTTTACATAATTCAGCCAATCACAGGGACTTCGACATACTTTCTTATGATATTTATTTAATCTGATTCTGTCAAAGACTCAGTCTCAGAAATAGAGGCAACGAGGGCAAGAAGACAAAGCAAAAGCAAATGCATGATTGTGATTGCAAAAAGAGACCCAGGCAACCACTGTGATAGAGATGTAGATACAGTAGTATTGTGCGGTACTCGAATCTAAATAGCAGACTCAAGTCTGTGTTTATGCGTATCGTCGCATGTCGTTGACGTATCGGATGCTGACGAAGATCTTGGCGTTCGGGTTCTCGGCGCCCTCGAGCACCAACCCGTGCGGGTGGATCTCGAGTGGCTGGTCCGTGACCAGCGACCGTGAGCTCAGCAAGTTGGAGTCGTTCTCGTAGTCGTCATTCTCGTCCACCTCAACTTCGGTCTCGTCCGACATGAAGTTGACCATCGACGGTCGACTCATGCGCGTGCGCCAGCTCTCGTCCCGAACTTCGATCACTGACGCGCTCTCTTTCGCGATCTCGTTCATGATGCTGCCGGCGACACGCTTGCGTCGTCGTAGTCGCACCTTGGCCTTCGTGTCCGCGAGGATCTTGGCCGGCACACCGTCAAAGTCGCGGTAAATGTCCTGCATCGACAGTCGCACATGCCCCAAGGCTTTCTTGGGCACCGGTTTGCGCTTGTGCAGCACACGCACCTCGATGAACGTATCCAGCGACTCGACTGGAATGAGCCATGACTGGTCAAACTTGGGCGTGGTCGTGTTGTGGAAGGTTGTGCTCTTGTACTTGGCAACGTCGTGTGCTGGGCCGCCGGGCGACTGGTGGTAGACGCGGACAACAACCTGAGGGTTCGACTTTTCAGGGAGCCCTTCTGCGTACAACACATGAAGTTCGACTTCAGTGATCACGTTCGACTCGGATAACGGCTTCAGAGCACCAGCAGCAAGATCACGGGCGGGCCGACGTGTACCATCGAATGCCTTCTCATCTAGCAGGTGGGTCGTGTTACTGACCGACATTGACATCTTCTCCACGACGCCGAGTGTACCAACAAAAGGAGACGCAACGAGTTGCATCGTGCCGCGACCAACGCCCTTGGCGAATCCCTTAAAACCATCCTTCTTGGCACCACGCACAGGCTCCTTCACGAACCCCTTCACACCATACGCGATGCTCTTTCCAAACACAACACCACTCTGCAAGACACCTTCTGGCACATGGCGCGGCTGCTCAGCTTCTTCTTGGCTCTCGAAGCGTGTCGCCTTCTTGACAACATCGCCGAGGCCATTCGAGACCTTACCAATCGAACGCATGGGCGCACCCACAACGGTCTGGACGATCGTCAGCGCGCTCTCGCCCTTGCGCATCGACTTGCCCTTTACGTCACGCTTCAACTGACGTGCAGCTAACGCAAAGCCATCGACAATGTCCGACGCGAGCCCGACGGGGTCGCCGAGCATCTCGACTGAACCAACAATCTTGTACCATTGACCAAGCACGGCGTACACAATGTCAAGAACGACAGTGTACACCAAGTCGTACTCGTAGAAGAATCGGTTCTCGTATCGGATCTCGTTGAAGTCAAACTCGGGAGTCACATGTGCGATACCGCCGACAATACTTCCGACGGTACTGCCCAAAATCGCCGAAATACCTTCACCACGGTCCTCGGCACTCGAGTCGAAGACCAAGTGGAACTCGAACGGAGTCATACACCACCTCTTGAAGTACAGCAACATACCACCGAGGGTAGTGTGCTCGGGAACTGTCACGTCGAGCGTCAAGAGCTGATTCTTGTAGTCAACCGCTTGTTGTATCACCGTATCTTCGTCACTCGATGGGATGAACTCCATCAGCAAGTTAAGGAGTCCGAGCATGTACTCGAGATTGAGGTTCATCTTCATCGAGTTGACGTCGAGTTCGAAGTCGTTGACGATCGTAATTTCCGTTTGCTTGGGCATTGTGTCCATCGCCAAGCTGAAAAACGGTCTCTCACCATCTTGAGGGAGCCAACCCTCGCGTTTGTCGCTGTTGAATCCAGTATCGAGTGGCGCAAGCACAACGGGGTACAGCGAGTGCGGCGTCATATCGTCCATCTGCATGTGATGCAACGAAAAGACGATGCGTCGGGAGTGCACGCTTGAAGTGATCCGCATGTTCTCGAAAGTCATGTTCATAACTTCCTGGGGGTGATGGTCGACGATGGTCAAGCCAAAGCCGTGAACTCCGACGTCGATCAGTGTGTTACTCAGCCAGTCGTTGAGTTCTGCACGCAGACGATCCGCAGCGTACGTTGGGGTGTCGCCGACAGCAAACACGCGGGTTGAACCATCAATGTACACTTCCGAGTACATGCCATCCGAAATCAACATCGACCGAGGGCCAATGTGGCGAACATCAATCAACGTCGGAATCTTGTAGTTGATCGGCGTGACTCGAAGCTTGCGGTCTTCCATGAGCGGGTCCTCCCAAACGAAAGAGTGCGACTCGAGGGGTCTGATGACAACCTCTTCAGCGTTCTTGACACCGTTTTGCACATATCTGAACGCGTGGCGGGTTGATCGGTTCTCAATGCGGTACCGAGGCGTCTTGGACGTGTCTTCGATCGCAGCAATGATCGTCTCTTCAACATTCTGGAAGGCAATGTTGCAGGCAGGGCCATCTCCGAGACTGCCGCGCGTCCAGACGTTGTAGTCTTCTCCAGCCTTGATTGGAACCGTTGGTGTCCACTCTCCGATTTCCTTCAGGGCTTCATCGCGGTACATGTCGCGTAGTCGCAGACCAGTGTGATGCTTCTCATTTCCTGCAAAACAGTACGTCACCAGGGCTTCTCCTTGCTTAAGACCCACGTTCGCTGACGAAGAGTCGCCTCGTAGTGAGCTTCCACGCATCTTCTTGTCGAGCATTATAGGCGTGACTTGAAGAGGTCTCGGCACACGGTTCACGATGATTACACGAGGTGAGATCCGGAAGATCTTGGAGCGGTAGAATTGACCTGGAGCCGCCAGCACTTCATACGCAACGACAAAAGAGTGGTCGCTCGCGCCAAACTCTCCCTTGTAGCCCACGCTAGCCATGTCCAGCTGGTTCGACCAGTCCACCTTGTCAAAGTTTGGCAGATATTTCTTCGTCTCGCGAGATAGCAAGAAGTCACTCTCGTACGCTCGAGCAGTCTCTTGGAACGGACGAATGCTCAACATTGCTTTGCTTTCCGGAGCATTCGCGAGCAGTGGGACATCCTTCGCACCATTAAAGTAGGCTCGGTGAGCCTCAATCGGACACATCACGCCCCCCTTGGACAAGCGAAAGCGGAAATCTAAACCGCTGCGGTTCTGGATCCAGTACGGAGCGTAGATACTCAAACCGCGCGCCGACTTGTCTTGCCACTGCTGATGCACAACAGCGATGGGGCCGCTATTCGCATCCTCTCCGAAACGAACTTCAAACTTCTCACCATCGAAGTGCTTGCGCTTGGCATTGAGTTCCACCATAAACGCAGGACTCCAGCTGGTTCCGCGGTTGGATTCGCTTGCACAAAGGCGAACCTTCATGAGTGCAGGCTTGGTCAAGTCGAGACCGAACACTTGAACGCTCTTGCCACTCTCGACATACATTCGGCGTCCATTGACTTCATTGACAAACTGGAAGTAATCAATACTTCCTAGCGTCGAGACTGATTTGAGCTTGGATTTTGCGCTGTCTTGTGGTCCCAACCGGAACTCACCGTTGCTGTCCAACATATCGGCGGGACAGTCAACAGTCTGGACAATCACGTATTCCATTCCACATGGAAGAACATTATGAAGTTGAAGCTGTGGCAAAATAACAATGGACCACGTGCCGAGCTGGTGATCATTGATCGAAATCGTCTCAATGACTTGAGTCGGTTGGTTGTCAATCATACTTGTTGACGGGTAGGTGACTTCTTTTCCTGGCGGGGCGTACTCGTTCAGGTCGGGGAGAGGGTCGCCGTGGCCCATCTTCTCACTCACCATTCTTGACGAAGAGAGCGACACACGGGACTTGTCGCCGCGCAGAGCACCCTTGGCCTGTCGCTTCTCAAACGCTGTTAGGTTCTTGAAGATGCGTTGCTCCCTCACCGAAAGGGGCAAGAAGTTACTCCACTCAACCTCCCCGATTTGTCGGATTGCGAACGACCCAACGCCGACGAGGTCCAGCGGAACGGAGATGGATCCCTTTGGCGGCAGGACATAGAACCGTTGCTTCTCACCAGTCTCGCTAAGTGTGCTCTGTACAGGGTTGTGAATGGAGACTTCATGCCTTTCATCGACAAGCAGGCACTCGGTTGCTTTGACCGTGTCGTTGCGAATGTATTCTGCGCTCGTCACCTTCACTTGCAGACCGAATACCCCGTCTACGCTGACGTGGATGGCGACCATGACTGGAAGGTACTTCTTCACGCACTGGCTGTAATAGGAATCAATCCATTCGTAGTGCGGGTCCATCTCACGCACACGACGCAAACAAGCGAATGCTTTCTGAAGTTCTTGGTGTGTTGGCTCGTCATCGCTGTTCAACAAAGCCACAGCTTCTTGGTACAGATAAGCGATTGACTTTTCAGTCTCCACCTCTTCAAAGTACGGCGTGAGTTCGTATACTTGGGTGTGCCCGATTGACGACACGGGAATATTGTGCAGCGGCTCGTATCCTTCAATCTCCAGCGTAATGAATCGATCAACGGTTTCACGCATCTTTGCAATCGCAATCTTGAACTCCTCGAATGATACCTGCCCAGATCCATCTGTGTCGGCGAGGGCGACGAAGTCCTCCACAATCTTATCAAGCTCAGCATCGTTGGAGAACAGGCTTTCGCTTCGTGTAAATGCAGATGATGCACCACTGCTGTCGCGAGCATAACAGCTTCCACGACGATCGTGCTTGCGGCTCTTCAGCTCTTCCTCGTAGACTTCGATCAGCACCGCACGAACTTCACTCACGTCAAGTTCCCCGCTGTTGTCGCTGTCGGCGTTCCGGAACGCCACGCGTAGCTGCTTCTCCTTCAGACTCTGCTGTTCATATTCTTTAAGCTCTTCATCCTCCGACAATAGAACGCATGCGTGTGCTTCGTTGGCAGGGACAGAGCACACAGCCGTGACCGTTTCCGCGCGAACACGGTCCTTCGTCTGCTTTTTCGCGACGACGTAGTAGGTCAGATTCACACCCGTTTCGTTCAACATCCAAAAGATGCCTCCTTCTTCATTGATGTGAGGCCGCTCGCGCTGCGCTTTGGCCTCAACCTTGGTGAACGTCGCTAGATTGTTCTTGACAACTTCCATAAACGCGAATGTCACATTGAGTTGGAAGTACCGATCCGACGTGAACACGATGTCGAGGTGGGTGTCGGGGTCTTTGCGAATATCGAGCGTGCCAGGAAAGTACTCCATAAACGGTTCAACTTGCCGAGCGATCGGGTTGTAGTACTTGCCGTAAACTGCAAAACTGAGCTTGGCGACACCATAATCGTTGCTATGCGCGCGCTTACGAACCGACAACTCGGAGTCACTCGACGGGAGCTCCCCTTCCCACACGGCAAAGTTTGCGTAGAATGCCACTTCTTCAGCGGAAATCTCAATCGAAGGTACGCGATTAGCCGCGTTGTCGTCGATGAGCCGGATGTAGAACCCTCCAAACGACGTCGAAACGACAGTCTGAATGAACATGTGCAGGCTCTGGTTTTGGCCGGACACAGTCAGAGCAGACACGGCATCCTTCTCGCTATCGAAGCTCGACAGCAATTGATCAATGACGTTTCCACGGCTACCCATGTCCATTGACTTCGTCAGGAGCCAGGGAGATTTCTCAGCAGGTTTCGCGAGTGATGGGTTCACCAGTCGGTTCCACGCTTCTTGAGCATACTCATAGTTTTTGAATGCGCGAACCATTTTCTTTTGGACTGTCTTGACTGGGATGCCATTCAACGATGATCGTGACGCCCCAATCTGCTCTTCGTAACGCTCCCAGAACTGGGCCAGCTTCGCCATATCAGCCATGCTGGAGTTGTGGTTTTTCAGGAACGGAACGGTGTTCCGGGATCGAGAAGGATCATCATACTCACGACCAGTGAGGGATACGACCCCACGGTGGACACGATGATACACAATCTTCTTTCGTCCAAGAATGTCTTCGAACTCCTCGAGTGACACATCACCACTGCCGTCACGGTCCACAATCAACAAAAACTCGCGCACAGTCGCGTCGAATTCCTCCTTCGTGAGATTCTGGCAATTCGCAACGCTCTCAATGAGGGAAGCAATTTCCTCAGCATCGAGCGTACCGCCACCGTCAACGTCTCGCGTTTGAAACTCCATCTTGAGCCGTTCCATGAATCGCTGTTCCTCTAGCTGCTTCCTCGCTTTCTCCAGGCGCTTCACACGGGCTTCGCGATCTCGAATGACCTCAGCGTCCTCTTTCATGGATTCATTCAATGCAGCAGCAATACTCAGCAACACACCGAGATCATTCGCTGACATGTTCATAGCAAAGTCTGACATACGCAAGACAAGCTTTCGGTGCGCAGCCGCTTTCATGCGCTTTGCTCGGCCCGCCGAATGCGCCGACTCTTCCTCAGCCTTCTTCAACTCTTCGTGCTCGACTTCTGCAATCTGCTTGGATGCCAAAGCCGTTCTCGCTACGCCCCAAAGCTTTGCACCAGACTTTTTCGCACCCTTGTCGGCTGCTACCAAGGAATCCTTCGAGGTCTGTCCTTTGCCATCTCCGACAACCATCTTGTACCCAAGAAGCAAGTCCACCCCTTCTCCTTCAATCTCCAAAATCGTCCGCATACCTGCGCGAATCTCCAAATCAATCGCGTCATCAAGAATCACGATGCGGCACGGCACCAACGCGACTTCAGCGAGTTCCATTTCGATGGCCTCATGGCGAGCAGAGCTCACAACCTTCAATGTCATATCCGTCGTGAACGCCAGAACATGTGATTTGAGAGAGGTCGAATCACCGAGAAGACATATCTCGCATCCTTTCATAACAAATTGGCTTCGTAGCGACATGCCACCGATCATCAAGGGGGAGTATTCTTGAGGGACTTCGCTACGGTACACTGGCAGCGCTTCTTCTTGCTGTTCAGGTGATTGAGGCGTGTTAAGTGCCGAGTACGCCAGGTACCGTAACTCCGTCGCTTCATCTTCGGTCAGTGCGGGCAAGAAAACCTTCGTCACGTGGAGCAGCGGGTCAAAGATTACTAGCATGGTCAGATCTTCCAACGCGAAGTCCAGATCGATGTGGCCGCCGCCGGTCATCAGCATGCGCACGACAAGCAAGTGGCGCGCACCAGGGTTCTGATCCAGCAGTCGACGGAACACGTTTGAGGGAACATTTCGTTCGTCAAGAATGCCGAATCGCTGAGCCTTGAAATCCAAGTCAAGCGCCGTGTCGTCGACCGGAACGCTTTCCAACGCGTAACGGAGCCCCAGGCACACGTCACTCGCAAATAAAGACAACAGCTCGATGTCGGTGTTCTCAAGCAGCTGGAGCTCACACGATTGGAGGTTCATCGTCATTCCAAACGTGTGGAACATTGGCGGCGGTACATACTCGGGTACGTACTTGGTCACGGGGTTCGCAATGAATGTTCGCAAGTCCTTGCGACGCTTCATGACGCCACTCTTGTGGGGCAGCACGACACCACCCGACGGAATCGTCCAGTCGAGTGCCAACGATCGCAGGTACAACAAGCGCGACGCCAGGGCCTTTGCCTCAAGCTCCTGGAGTCGCGCCTTGCGGGTGTGGACCTCTTCCTTCTGGCGGTAGTTTGCGACCAGTCTGCCCACAAACCCCGTCTCGTGGTCGAGCTTGTACTGCGCTCTGTACAGTTCCATGTACTCTTCAATCTCGGTGCCCACGATCTCGACACACGACGACTCATCGAGCGCAAGCGCACGCTGGTACCAATCGGCGTGGAACGACAGGGGGCGCATGAGCTTGAGCAGTTTGGTGAGCTGCATCGGACGCAGCTGCACGACCACGTCGCTCTGGAACGAAATCGCCACGTCGAGCGAGCGCTTCTCCGCGATCGCGCCCATGAGCAGGCTCTGCATCATGTACGGCATCGTCACTTGCATCTCCATGGTCACGGGCCGGACCACGTAGCTGGGCTTGTCCGTGTACGCGACTAGGTTCACAAACGTCGCAAACTCGGTGACGCGGACCACGCGCTGGCGGCGCTTGTGGGCCGCCGGCGCACACGACACGGCGGTCGCGCGGCCAATCTCAAAGTTCTCGACCGTGATGCCGATGGCCGAGGCCGCGTAGTCGTCGCGGATCGTCACGGCCAGCCGCGGCGTGGCGATCGCAAACGAGTCGAGCACCTTGTCGACCAGCTGCTGCCACGCCGGCGTGGCCACGGGCTCCGTGGGCTTGGTCTTGGTCTTGTCGGCCTGTTGCTGCTTGACGACCGCGCGCGCGTTGGCGAGCTCGGTGAGTTTCTGGACAATCTGCGCCGTCCAGGCGTCGGCCTTGGCGACGCGTGCGGCCGCGGCGTCGCGGACGGCCTGCTGGAACCGCGCAACGTTGTCCTCGCGCATCGCGAGCCACTTTTCGGGCTCGTTCACGGTCAGTCCGAGCTGCAGACCGGCGACCTCCACGGTCGACTCGAGCGGCGCCGTCTTGGACAGCACCACCAGCCACGGGAACTCGAACCGGAACCGCTCGAGCCGCACAAACTCGAGGTCCATGGGCAGGCCCAACATGGGCTCCACGACCGCGAGCAGCGCGCGCCCGAGCGCGAGCCCACGGAGCTCAATAACGCCAGCCGCAACGGACCAGCGGAGCTCCAACTTGTCGCCGACGTAGGCGCTCGCGAAGCGGCGCGCGGCCAGCGACACCACGCGGTCGCCGACGGCCACGAACGCCGCGAGCGCCGAGAACCCGAGCGCCGTGAGCAACAGCAACACCGCGATGAAACCCATGGCGTTCCCCTAATCAAACGTTAGTGGCCTTGACGTTCTCCTCCGAACGGAGGGAAGAAGAAGGAACCGGAAATGGAAGCGTCGGGTTGTTGGTGTTGGCGACCGGAGCTGGAATTTGTGACACGACCGGATCGTGGCGTTGCTGTGCCAATTTTTGTGTTTTTTTGTTTTGTTTTTTGTTCGGAAAAACTGCGCGTGGGTGATGTGCCCCGACTCTGCAAAAACGCGCGACAGTTGGAAGCTCCGTGGGAGAAAGGACAGCAAGCTGGACTCCAGTTCCGGACGGTTCCGTGGTGTGGGCCACATATCGTCTAGTCGGAGCCAATCCGCTGGCGGATAGTCTAATTCGTTTGTAGACGATTGGACGAAATATCGACCGACCGTGGCGGTGTGTTCAATCGCACAGGCGTGAGCAGAATGCTCAACCATGTACACTGCAGCAAACTGCAGCAACCGTCGGTTCTCGCTCGAATGGGAATCTGGCTGGACTCGACGACAGATACCGGGTTACAATACTGTACCGTGGATCGGCAGCTCCAAAGATTTCTCCTTTTTTTTGGTTCCCGCATCGCTCTGTGAGAACTGTTCCCACCATCCGCGCACTGCGGACCGCGATGGACTCTCTGGCACAGGTGCGGCGCATAGAGCATCACAACTGTGGAACACTGGACGGACAGCCAGAGTTTCCACTGAACGAAACAGACCGTTTCAAACACAGCAAGCGTTCCATCCAATCAGCGTCCGCGCGTGGCGCCTACTGTACTTCAACTTCTCTGGACGGGTGCCCGCCCAGAGAGTCCGAGAGCGATCTTCAGTCCAGCGCCGCAACATTCGTGAACGCTGCCGGCGCCACGGGCTCGGCTGCCTCGCCGCCTCGTGCGCGATCTTGCGCGAGCTCCCGCAGGATCTCGGACCGCGTCAGCGCGCGGATCGGGAAGCCGCTTCCCCCATCGATGGGAGGCGCTACACATGTCGCAGATCCGGAGATCTCGTCGTCGTCGGTCTCATCTTCGTGGTGGTCCAGCTGTCCAAAAAAAAACAAATGTAGCCATCGCGTGAGGTGAGGTCCGTCAAGAGATGGAGGATGACCACAACAACGTACCATGGACGGCAACGCCGTGGGGCGATGGAGAAAGGGCGACGCGCGTGCGTGCTGCTCGAGCTCGGCCCACGAGCGGCGGGCGTCGCCGGCGTCGCGGAAGAACGCCGCGGGATCGCGTTGTAGCACCTTGGGTTCAGCCAAAGAGTCGCCCGCCACCGGCGTCAGCTCAGCTGGGGCAGCGCGCCGTCCATGTGACGCGGCAGCCGGTGGTGGTGGCGGAGAAGGCAGCTGTGAGAGGTCTTGTGGCGGCGGAGGAGGCAGCGAGGGTGCGTCACAACTGGACAGTGGGGGTGGGATGATCTCCGCCCACGAGGCATCGTGTGTTTCACGATTGTCTTGCGATGACGGCGCGAGTGTGGGCTGTGACGCTACCAATTCGGATCCCTTCACTGTTGGGTGCTTTGGTTGCTCTCTGGTATCCTTGCGCGCATCGACGATTGACGATGGCGCGGGCGGTGGTATCGTCGGAAGCGCCGCTTCGTGTGCTGAGAGAACTGGGGGTGGCGGGGGTAATGTGTCATCGCCAACTTGCACCGAAACTTTTTCATGTTCGCGGCCACGTGCGATCGCCTGTTGCTTCTCGTCGGCCCAGAATCGCGCGCCCATGGCGCCCACCCCATCACCGAGCACCTCGTGGCGGTCTCGCACCGAGTCGCGATGGGCTGCGTCTATCCGCTCGTCCCACACGGCGCGGTCCGCGGGGGAGAGGTTGATATACTCTTGCTTGGTGATCCCTCGGAACCCACGCAGGTCCACGTCCTCCTCACGCAGCTCCTCTGCCTCGGGCTGCTGGTCCTTCTCCTGTTCAAGCTTACGGGCCTTTTCTTCCTCAATCTCGCGGATGCGACGCTCGCGCACCTGGGCTTGCCAGTCGCGAAACGCCTGCAGGTCGCGCTTTCGGTCGGCGTGTTCTTTGTCGACAAACGCGCGCTTCGCCTCGAGCTCGGCGTCATTGCCGCCCTTGGCCCACGCCGTAATACTGGTGCGCTCGATGGGGAAAATCGGGCGATCCAAAAACGCGAGTTGCGGCATGGACGAGATGTAGAGCTTGCGGAAGTACTTGGTCTTGGACACAACTTCGTTGCCCGTGATGCGCAGCGCGCGTAGCTTTGGGATCCCCGTGAACACATCCAGCACTGTCGTGTCGCTGACTTGGTTGTGGCTAATGTCCAAGTTGGTGAGTTCTCTGCACCGCGAGAGCTCGTCGAGATCCTCTCGCGATTCGATGAGGTTCCGCGAGAGGTTGAGCGACGACAGCAGCGGCAGACACGCGATGCCCGTCACGCTCTTGATGCGGTTCTCACTGAGATCAAGCGTGTTGAGCTCCCTCAGGCTTTCAAGGTTCTCGATGCGCTCGATGAGGTTCTTGCTCAGGTACAGACAGCGCAAGTTCACGAGCGGCGCGAGGTTCTCGAGCCGCGCGAGCCCGTTCGACTCGAGCCACAGTGCCTTGAGGTTGTAGTACGGCTCGAGCCCCTCGATCCTCTGGAATCCTTGGAAGTGTGCGTAGAGATTGTCGTTGAGCTCAGGCGTCTCGTACCCGTCGTTATCGACGCACAGCTCGCGGAGCGTCTCGGCGTCCATGCGCGGGATTCGGCCTTTGCGCTCCTCGTGGAAGCGCTTCTTCTCGCGCTCGCGCAGCCGCGCGAACGTCGACTCGACCGACTCAGGCTCGATAGTCACGGGCATGTCGTCTGCAGTGGATGGAGATCGGCGTCTGAGAGCCTCGAAAGAATTCCGCCATCGCCCTCGGGACGTGAAAGGACACGGCTGTTCGCAATCTTGAAGTATTTATTCCTCCCATAGACATGGATTTATGGGATAATATCATTTTTAGCGAAAAGATCAGACCTGATCCTGACGATCCATCTGAGTCCCATGGCACCTTCCAGTGGCCACGGCATTCCAGACAGGACGCCATGAGCAAGCGCGCGGCCGTCGGCGCCGTGGCGCACGGCGCGCTCCAGCGGTGCGTCACGCGGTCTATCGGTCGCTCAATGGACCCCTGACCGCGTCTAACCACGTCCGTTTCCGCTTGTCTGTGGGGATAGTCTCCCGTACGTGTACACGGCGTCGGAGATCCAGGAGATGCGCTTCTGGCGCCACAGCCCGCGCGAGAGCAACAAGATCGGGGACCCGGTCAAGCGCGCGCGGAACCACACGTCCCGTCTCATCAACGCACAGCTCACGAGGCTCTCGGCCATCACGCGCCAGGCGTCGATGCAGTTCCCGGCGCTCAAGCTCATGCACCCGTTCGAGCGGGTCCGTATAATTGATTGATCGACACAACCCACCCCAACTCACGCCCGTGCTGTTTAGGAGGTCGTGCTGCTCACGCTGGGTAAAGGAACGTACGAGAAGAATGTGCAGCTGCTGCGCAAGGTGTACGCGCAGCTCCACAACGTCGGCAAGCAGCACGAGGCCGAGGCGCAGACCCAGAAGACCAAGCAGGAGGCCGTGGACTGTGGGCTGCGCGCCATCGAGGTGTGTGTGTGGCTGGCCGTAGGGAAAGTCGAACCCCTCGTTCTGATCGAATGATGTCTAGGAACTGCGCGAGATCGTCGACAAGAACGCTGACTCGCTTCGCCAGATCGCGGCCATGGCCAAGGTGTGTCTGTTTTTTCTTCTTTCAAAGCCTGTTTTGGTCCGTGTGTCGGTCTGTTGACATCGATACGTGTATTCAACCGACAGACGCTACGAGGCCTGCCGTCGGTGGACTTGGAGAAGCCTATCTTTGCGTTTGTTGGCGCGCCGAACGTGGGCAAGTCGTCGCTTGTGCGCGCGCTCTCGACCGCGTCTCCCGAGGTAGGCGACTTGCGCATCGTTCATCACTGCTTGGCTGTTCGGCAGACTCACTGACATGCTGTGGATCCAGGTGGCGAACTACCCGTTCACAACGCGTGGTATCACCATGGGCCATATCTTTGTCGACGGTATTTCGTACCAGGTGACACCATCATGCTTTCTTCATCTTGTGGAGTGTGAGGACAGAGCCTCTGACGCCTCGCCTATATGTGTGATGAACACAGATAGCAGACACCCCTGGTCTGATTTACCGACCAGATGACCAACGCAACGCGATCGAGAAGCTGGCGCTCGCTATGATCGAAAAAACGCAGGCGGTTTGTGTGGTCTCCCTCTCTTTTCACCTTCTACACAATAAATCCTCATAATTCTCTGCTGTTTCGGTATAGGCCGTGGGCTTCGTGTTCGACCCGTCGGGCCGCTCCGGCACGTCGCTCGACGACCAGTTACGCCTCCGCGACGAACTACGCACGCGCGTTGAGGACACAGGTGAGACCCACGCGTGGCTCGACATCATCTCCAAAATCGATGTTCCAGTGCCCGAGATCGACCAACTCAAGGCCGAGTACCCAGAGGCACTCTTGGTCTCGTCCGAAACAAACCAGGGCCTCGTCGAGCTTGGTGCTGAGATCCGCCAGGTGCTCGTCGGCGAGCAGCCGCAGGAAGAATAGTTGAAGCACTTCAATACGCAAAACACTTTCGGTTAAGATTCATTTGTTATTGCTTTAAAGATCGAGCAGCTTGAACTCCTCCCGGAAGACGTTCACGTCCCGCGTGTCGGCCAACTTGACGAGGTCGAAGCGCTCCATGCACGTGAAGCAGATCCGCAAGTAGCTCCAGATGTGGTCGGCGCGGTGGTTCAAGTGGAGCGCCTGGAGATAGCACTTGGTCGCCTCCTCATAGTTGCCCAGGTTCGCGTGGCTGATACCTAGGTTGAGCCATCCGCGCGCGTATCGCGGCTTGATCTCAAGCGCACTAAATCGCAAGTTCACACCATAAACATCATCGTCAATAACATGAAACGCAGCCAAAATCCAACGAGGGAAAAACGCACCGGTGATACGCAGGAATGGCCTCAGCCGAACGCGACGAGTTGGCGAGCGTCGCGCCCATCTTGTTCCAGAGCGAGTACTCGTTTGGCCGGTCGTTCGCGGCCGCGCGGAACGATGCGACGGCAGCGTCGTAGTCCTTCGATACGTTGTACAGCACGCCCAACACGACCTGCGCGTCCGAATCAGCCGGGTCGTGGGCGCGCGCCTGCAGCATGAGCTGCATGACCTCGTCCATGAGCGAGCCGTCGCTGTACTCGTCGACTTGGATCTCAAGACCGTGGAACTTGGGGTTGTGCTGCACCCAGGCCTTGAGCGTCTTGAGCGCGCCCTGCGGGTTCAGCTCGTTGACGTTGCTCACGCCAAGAGCGAGCAGTGCGCTAAGGTTGTACGGGTCCTCTTCGACGGCGCGCTCGAGGCACACGATCGCGCTCTTGTCCTCGTCGTTCTCGGCGTGGCATTCGCCCAGTAGCCGCCACGCCTCGCTGTTCTCCGGGTGCTGCTGCACCTCGGCCTCAAACGCCAGGATCGCGTCGTCCAAGTGGCCCGACTCGAAGAACTCGACGCCGCGCTGGAAGTTTTCGGTCGCCTCTTTGAACGGGTTGTCGGCTTTGTACACGTACTCGCTCGACTGCGCCGTGGCGTCCTCCCACACGTCCTCAAACGGGTCCGAGACCTTGGCGTCCGCCATGGCCTTCTCCCACATGGCCTCCAGCGCGTCCGAGTCGCCCCACGCCGCATCCATGTTCTTCTCGCCCTGTGTGCGCGTGTCGTTCCACGCGCCGTCCATGGCTTTCTCCTCGGCGTTGCGTGCGTCGTCCCAGGCGCTGTCCATGCCACGCGCAGCCGCCGTCTGTGGTGCAGCATCGCCAAACGCCTGTTCCATCGCCGCGTTCTTGCCACTCGCTGACCACGACGACTCGAACAGATCGCGGTTCACGCGCACGTCGTCCTTGGTCTCACCCCAGGCGCCCTCGAGCGCGCCCTCGGCACGCACCGCGCCCGTGACCTCGTTTTTTTCCTCGTCGAGCTCGACTTCGCCCGCGCTCACTTGGTTCATAAACTTGAGGAACTCGCTGTTCTGCCACTTGGGGTCCGGGTTCTGGCTCATCGTGCGCGCCATGTCGCTCGACGCCTGCATGGTCTCGAGCTTGCGCGCGTCCACGTCCTGCGCGAGCGCCGTCGCGTTCTCCTGTTGCGACGCCGCCGGCGCGTACGCATGGTGGTGCTGGTAGTGGACCGGCGCCTTGGTCTCTTCCCACGCGAGCTCGGCGTGGGACTTGCCGGCGGCGCCCCAGGCGTCGTCCAGGTGCATCGACTTGAAGTCGCCGACCCACGCGTCCTGCATCTGGCGTTGCATGTGCATGTGGTGTTGTTGTTGCTGCTGGTGGTGGTGCTGCACCATGCGCATGTGCTGGGCCTCTTCAAACGCGGCCTCCATGGCCTGCGCGTGCGCGTGCCTGGGTGGCTGGAAGGCCATAGCCTGCGGCGCGGGCGCGCCGCTCTGGAACGCGGCCTCCATGCGCGCGCGCTGCATGGCCTCCTGCTCAAAGCCCTGGAGCATCTGCGCGTCGGCGGCGCGCGCAAACTGCTGGCGCTGCATCTGCATCGGCATGGCCGGCGGCGGCGGCATCGGCCCGCCGCGGCCACGGGCCTGCGACTGGAGCACGCTGTCGAGCGCCTTGGAGAGCGGGTTCTGCGCCGCGACCGTGCCGTCCACGGCGCAGCCGTTGCCCTGCACGATCTTGCCCAGCATGTCCATGGTGGTCTTGCGGAGGGGGGGGGGAGGGCGTGTATCTGGATGTGAAGTGCTCGCGCTGGTGTTCCTTTTGGGAGCCGTCGGAACAAGATGAACAAGAATGCGAGCAAGAGCGAAGGGGAGGGAACCTGTAGATATCTATATATGTTGCGCAATGAATAAAAGACAAACTGGGTCAGGAACGATAACATATATGTATTGTGAGAGGTCAGTGTAGATGTTGCTGTTCCACTCGGTTGCATACGTAGACGCGGAGGGAGGGACGGAGGAGAGCATTGCGTCAACAGGACGGGGGAGGAGTGCTCTTGTGGCGCGCGGTGGTGTTGAAGTTGTTATGGCGAGTCTTTCGTTGGGAGCCGCAACCTCACAGCGGGACGCTCACTTTGGAAAACGCCGCCATCAACACAAGCCACCAAA
>JAADVT010000311.1:0-32821 GCA_023335895.1 Pythium rishiriense
CCCCCCCCCCCCCCCCCCACTTCCCGTTCCCAAGGTGAAGTTGCCCAGGGATGAATGGAAAGCGGTTTGACAGGTTTACCTGTATTATGTGATATGGGTACGTTTTCATCCTGGGGCGGTGAAGACATACAACATGACAAAAACGGATCATGGACGGTGCCGGTGTTTTTGTCGTTCATAGAGTCTTGTCACGCTTGGGTGGCTGGGTCGCGCGTGTGGCCCACAGTAGCAGCCGCCACGCGCCACCCACAGCAACGAGCGCCACGGATCCAACGAAGATCAGCCACTTGGCGGGCGTTAGCCAACCCACGGCGAGCTCGACCTGTGTGTCGCGCTTTGGGAACTGCGACAACAAGTAGCTCAAGCAGGCGTTCTCGCCAACATCAGCCAGGGCACCGATACAAGGAAGCACCGACAGCAGCGGCGTCGACGGCCACACACGCCGCAGTAGACCCGAGAGCATGGTGCTGTAGATGAGCGGGAACAGCCAGAGGTCGAGCAGGTGAAACTCGTTGTACATCTCGCGCCCGAGACTGTCCATACAGGCCAAGTGGTTGTGGATCACTTCAGGGCTGGGAGCAAACGTCGAGTCCAACAGATAATTGCATTGCTGAGGCAGGTTGCGTACGAGATTCTTGCCGTTGATGTGAAGCAGCACGAGGGATGGCACCATCGCGCCGAACGACGCGACAAACACGAACTTTTCCATGTCGAAACCAACAGAAGGGGTGACGGAGGTCGACGGATGAGAGTGCGAGTGTGGATGGAGGAATGGCGAAATGGAGCGAGGGGAAGAGGAACGAGGAAAGGGGAAAGAGGGAAGAGGGAAGAATCTGGAAGAGGACGGGTGGGCCACCGACATTCCTTCCTGGAATGTCGGTGTCTACGTCAATGATTACAGGCAATTGTACCGGTATCCTTCATCGTGCGAAGTCGCCTCCGGATGACTGATGTTCAACTTGCAAAGCACACCTTTGATATGGGGGCGTGGGGCCATTGAGTCACGACACTACAACCGATTCTTCTGTATTGCTTTTGATACTGTGCTCTAGCTGGTCGAAGCGAACTGGACGGTCTGGAGCCCTTGGCCCACAGCGACAACCGTGTGCGAGTGCTCGTCTCCTTCAGTGACATCGACACTGGCGAAGTCGGCACACTCGGTGAACGCCGCGCACCGCCACGTGAGCGACGCGTCGATAGTGCTACACGCCCACTGGCTCACGCGCTGGTCGTAACCG
This sequence comes from Pythium rishiriense, assembly GCA_023335895.1. Lineage (NCBI taxonomy): Eukaryota > Oomycota > Peronosporomycetes > Pythiales > Pythiaceae > Pythium > Pythium rishiriense. The sequence continues at coordinate 1,239 of JAADVT010000311.1, forward strand.
GCACAGTACACGAAGCGGCCGTCACGGGACGCCGCCAGCGCCTTGAGCGCCGAGCCACTAGCGTTGCGCGCGTGGCTCTCGTGGAGCAGCTCCAGTGTGACGGCGCTGAGCTCGCGTACACGTAAGTTCTGATCATCGCCGCCGCTGATAATACGGAAGCTCGATGAGCTTGGTGCAATGCATAGGCAGTTGGCGCCCATGTCGTGCGCGATGTACTTGTACACGGGTTGCAACTGCTGGATCGCGGTCGCCACACGGGACGTGTCGTTAGCGGCGAGCGCGAGCACCTCGGAAAGATCCCAGAGGTTGATCATGCCGTCGGTGGAGCCCACGGCGAGCAGCGCGCGTTCGGCGAATTGAACACTATCACAGCTCAAGATCGGCTTCTTCGACGACGAGCATTGGCCAAGCTCGTGGAGCGTTACAGGCGAGGTCACATCCTTACCGAGATCCAGCAGCAAAATCTGGATCGAGCCCTCCGAGTTGGGGGCGACGACCACACGGAACCGATCGTCCGCTCCCACCGAAAACGAACAGAGCCCGAGAATGCGGTGGTCCTGATCTGCTTCCGACATTTCTTGGCCGCACAAGAATTCGATGACGTCGAGATCGTCGCGCACTCGCCAGGCATTCAGCCGCTGCTTCCCGCCTCCAGATAAAAGGATGTGGGCATGTTGCGAAGCCACGTAGAACGAGTCAAGCGCACGGATCGTCGTGGTGTGCGCGACTCCCGTCGAGAAACACGTCCAGCGATCCATTGCTTGGCTTCCGGCGACGATAGGCACAGGGACGCGCTTGTGCAGCTTGAGGGAATTATCTTCGCCGGCTGTGACCAGGCGATCCACGCCAATCGCGCGCACACACGTCGTGGTGCGACCATGGTATTGGTGGTGTACTGACGCGCGAGACACGGCGAAGAGACTTCCATTGGACGGTGCCAGGCTCGAGTGAACCTGCACCAGCAAATCCGAGGTCTTCGTGACAGGGGTGAAAACGAACGTATGGGCCGGAATCGACGACGAAGACACATTTCCTCCTGTGAACAGTGCATGTGGACGCCGCCAGCCCCCGCATTCCAGATTGAATAAACGGTATTGGGCAGTAAAGTTGTACAGCACAGCGAACGTCGCGTGGAACCCAAAAACCATAAGCTCACGCGCGACGTTGAGCCACAGGTGCTTGACCGTCGTTATACCCTTGATCGACTCGCGCCCCAAGTATCGAACCGTGAGCAGCCCGTCGGCTGTGTCTAGAAGGAATGAGCAAATGTAGCCGTCGTGGCCGCCGGAGTACACCAAGCGATCGTGACGCAGCAGTGTGGCGATCATATCCCGTCCGTGGACACTACGCATCACAAAACTTGGGCTCATAGGCGATGCTCCAGCGTCGCTGTCTGTCATCGAACGCGAAAACGCAAAGAGATTACCACGAGCGTCCCCACACACGACATTGCGTGTGTTGTCAACGTCAACAACCGCAAGTGCAGATGTCGCACACTTGGCTGGGCCAATGTAGTCGCCGATCAGCTCCGGTGCGCGATCGTGGTCTTCAAAAATGCGCCACTCGCGAACACCGCCGTCGGTACCACACGTGAAGAGCGTCGAGTGGACCGATCGGTTCCACCAGACGTTCATGATACGGCACGTGTGGGCCTTCCACGTCGCGCGCACGGCAAGCGTGGAGATGTCTACCACAACGACCGATCCGTTGGCGTCGCCAATCAACAGCACTTGGTTGTCTTCATCCGACGTAAAACTAGACACGTTCGGCGTTGAATCAGCTTGGACCTTGTCAGCCACGCTAAACAGCAGGCGCGGCAGCGTTGCTGGGGCTCGCACATCCATTTCGAAGATGCGACCGTCTTCCACAGCGACAAATCCACGAGCGCCGTGCGTGATGACGATATCACGAATGCTCAAGCTTGCAGTTTTCTTCTTGGTTTTGGTTGTCATTTGTCCCACATCCGCGACCAGACGCACGACCTCGCTATCCGCCCCGGCCGTGGCAGCTGTCGATTTGATTTGCTGCGCGAGATCCCAGAACTTGACGGCGCCGTCGCCGCCGCCGGTCGCGAGTAGTTTGCTTGACGGGTGTACAGCGACGCGCCAGACGTGTTTGCCCACGTGGCCCTGCAGCGTCGCGAGGCACGCGCCGTCAAATGACCACAGCCTGCACATACCATCCTCGCTTGTGGTGACGACACCGGTATCACAAAAGCGCACATCCCAAAGTCTCGCTGTGTGGCCCCACGCGCGAAAGCGAGAGCTCCACTCGCGCGCCAGCCAGTCGACCTTGTTGAATGTATCCTTAGCGTCCTCCGTGGGGGCGGCGTTTGTCCACAGCTGCACCGTGCGATCGTCCGACACGGACGCGAACATGCGCGCGTCATGAGACCATTCAAGCTTGAAGATCACGCCGTCGTGGCCGTGGAGGCGCTGCTTCGGGTCGGCGCGGTCGCTCTCACCGTCAACGCCCCACAACAACACCTGCTGGAACACCGTGCCGGACGCGACCATCAAGTCCTCGGTGCGGCGTCCGTAGAACGCAAGCGAGTACAAGATGCATCGTTCCGAGCAGACCACCGTGCGCAGCAACTGGTCGGTGTTCGGGTCCCAGAGCTGGATAAAGTTGTGCGCCAAGCCGACCGCGATCGTCGGGAACAGAGCCTGCACCGGATCTGTGCCGGCCGTGGCCTGCTCGCTCATGATTTGGACGTCAAAGATCCAGTCGGACAGCACCTTGGCACTGCCCACACGCTGGAGACCCCCATGTTGAGTTTGAGCGATGGCCGTCGTAGTCTCGGGGAGGTTGCGCACGCACTGCAGCCGCTTCTGGCCAAAGAACACTGTCCAGTTGTGCGCGTCACCGCAAGACACTACAATAGGCGGCATCCACAGCACCGTCAGGATCAGTATCTCGCGCTTGGCGTCATGGTGCTGTCGTACCATAGTCGAGTCCGTGGAGAATGCCCCGGGCAAACACGTCGTAGCGACTGGCAAGCAGTCCCGAGGCCGTCTCGTACGCGTACAGCGTCGCGCCCACGCCCACAAATAGCAACGATCCGTCGCGGGAAAAGTGCAGCAGTGTCACGGCGCCCACAAACTCCTGCTTCGCGTACGGCGGCAGCGCCGAGCGCGTCTCCATGGCCATGGTCTCCGCTTTGGTGGTGAGCTTGTCAACCATCCACAACGAAACCTGTTTGATACCGGTATTCGGTCGGTATGTACCCTTGTTTGGCGCCCAACACTCCAATTGTAGCCATTCTGAATAAAAATGGGGCGCAATATTTCATGTGCTTGTTTCTGAAGTTATGCTTCCTTCGCGGCGGTGCGCTTCGGCGACACAAGGTCGCGGCAGTCCCATCTCGCCGAGGCTGCATCGGCCCGGGGCGTCGTGTGGCCTTGCTTGGTGAGCGTGAGTGGCTGCAGTGAAACGGCGTGGTCGGTCGCGGCCACTTCATTGCTAGGGGTCGAGAGCTCCAACTCGGGTGCTTTGTCCTCTTTCCGCTGCGCTGACGCGGCCGGTTTCTCTTCTTCGAGATCCGCCTGGTCGATGCTTGTCGCACACTGTGACGTGACACTGGATGTGGATGAGCGACGGCGCTGCATCCGCTTCGCACGCGTCGCCTCTTCGATTTCCTTCCGCTTCACGAGGATTGGCTGCTCAACTTGAATGACCTTGAAGATACCGTGGCCGCGGCGAAATTCAATCTTGCTTTTAAGTGGGTCCGAGATTGCAGCGAATCGCTCGGGAACCAGTGTCTTGCGGAGTTGCTTGGCGGTCACTTGCATAGGTAGCAGCGCATCAGTTGTAAAGAAATCACGGATGCGGTTGAACGGTTCCTCTCGGCAAATCACACACTTGGGGATCGCCGAGAAGGTGTGGGAAGCGAGCAGGCGAGCAAAGCGATCCAGCCGATTCTTGCGGAAACGAATGGTTTCTCGCTCTTTTGAAGAGATGAGATGTTTGCGAGGAAAGCCGAAGTCGCGCAGGGAGTTAAGGAACCAGCGGCAGCCAAAGCACTGATTCACGTTGCGACGCAACAAGGACTGGTACACCTCTTCACGTATTTCCAAGAACTCGGAGTACCGACGCTTGACCATCCACTCGAGTTGCGTGCCCACAAGCGAGAGCTTTAGCACGTAAAGTGTTTTCCCGCACTCTGTGTCCACACGAATAATACCCACGAGGACTTTCGGGGCCGAGCAGTTTGCTCCACACGAGATCTCCGAGAACGTGCGGTCATCTTCGTCGCCGTCGCTGTCGAAGTTCATCGCTGTCGCAGACCACCAGTGAGTGCCACTTGGAAAGGTGGGAACTAGCGAGGTCGTGGGGCACGTGGGTGGCGCGCGCAGACGCCCTCTGGCAGTGGTGGGGCATTCTTGGAACCGACAGAGGTCGCGTCGAAAAGCTTCTCTCCTCATACTGTATAAAGCTGCCGGGTGGCCGCGAATACCGTTGGAAGCGTCTTAGGAGAACGAATGCTCACATCCGTTCGTACGTATCCGTGTTCTTGCCTTAACGCGAATAATAGACTTCGCGGGGGGCAAAATATCTCCATGGAGTCAGAACACGGTGCCCAGAATAATCTTCCAGTATGCGATTGTGCAACCGATGGCGCGGCGTCACGTCCAAGAAACCAAAGGGAGCAAGGGAATAAATAACCGCTCAATGATCGGAGTCGCATCTCGTGCTCCAAAGGGGCGGCATGGCCGGCATGTCCCTCGATCTGCGACGTGTGGCGCTCCATATTCGAACACATGGGTTCATACCACGTTACGAACCTTCCCGGAAAGATTCGGATTAGAGGATTTCCAGTCACGTGCTGGGTGGGGTTATACCCTCCTTCAATAGTGGCCCCACTCTGCTTACCCACCTCGGTGCTCAACAAGTCAGCGTCACTTGCTGTCAGCGCCGTCGTGTCTCTGCGGACAGTCGCGCGAGGAAGAACGGGATCACCGGCCTCAGTCTCTCTCTCTCTGTCTTCCTGGGTCTCTTGGTTCCATGGCGGCCGACTGCGCGGCCATGACGACGCCCACGACTGCGCCGCCCGCCGTGGCGAGTACCGTGGACGCCGAGAAAGGACGCACCGAGCCCGTGGTGGCTGGCGACGAGCCCAAGCGGCTCGCGGATGCGGACGCCGTGTCGCCCACAGCCGTCGACACAGCGATCGGCAGCGATGAACGCGCCGTGGTGGTCGCCGACGAACACGACGAGGACGAGGACGACGAGGACGACGAGTTCCACGAGTCCCGCGCTGTCGACGGCGATGGCGACGACGATGACGACGACGATGTGGAAGAAAAGTCGCAAGTCGTTGCAGAGGAAGAGGCTCCTGCGTCCACGACGAGCGTGGTGGTGGACGGCGCGGTGCCGCCGACGCCGCCGACGGAGCTGCCGCCGCTGGCGCCTCCGGTCACGGCTGCCCGTGCGGCCTCGAGCGCGCGTGGTGATGGGTCGGACTCCACGGACGCGCGGCCCGCGACAATGACCATGGCTGCGCGCCCGCAGAGTACGTCGTCCATGTCGGCAGCGCGTGGCAGTGGTGGCACGGCGGCGGGAGCGACGCGGAACTGGAACATGCAGCTGTACCTCCGGTCGAACGCCAAGATCAGCCGGCTCGTCCAGGCCGCGCTGTTGAAGACGCTGATCCACGCGATCCGCCGTGGCTCAGTCGAGGGCGTGCGCGTCGCGATTGAGCGCGGCGTGCTCGTGCACTACCTTGACAGCCGCCAGCGGAATCTAATCATGTACGTTTGGGAGCAGTATGAATGGTGGGCGGTAGTGGAGACTAGTGCTGATGGGCTGCGTTATAAATTACAGGCTCGCGAGCAAGTGTGACACAGACGCGCGGTTGCCGATTGTTGTGATCCTCGCGGACGCTGGATGTGACATTAACCACGCCGACCAGCTCGGCTGGAACTGCCTCCACTATGCTTGGTACCTATGCACTTTATCTTGGCAGCCTTGGAAGCCTCAGTGGCTGACTGCGCTTGGGTGTCTGGTGGTACGATTGTAGCGCCTCGGGTGCCATGGACGTGGTCACAGAGCTGATTCGACGGTACGAGCTGCGCCATATCCAAAAGCTGGTGTTGATGAAGTCTCACGGGGTTATTTGGAAATCGACTCGTCTGTGTACAGAGGCGCGCGGGTTGAGTACAACCCGTACGGCTATGGTCCGGAAGATTTTCTGATCCCAAAGGTTGCCAAAGCCAAGAGCCTGCTGCAGCACACAGAGCAGCTTCAGCACGAGAAGAACGTCAAATCGTGCTGGGACTATTTTTCGCGACAGGCTGAGCGCTGTGGGTACGCCGTGAAGTGTCGATCGGTGAGTCCAGCGAACCAGCTTCCTTACTTGTGATAATCGAACTCAATCAAACGATATTTGTAAACTGTCTGTAGCACTGCGACTTGGGCAAGCCGTTGCGGGTGGCTTTTCTCGCTCCGAGTGGGCACAGTCCACTGGACCGCATCCGAGTGGTCGATATGAACTCGGACGTTGCCCTGTGGTTGCAAGCCTCGAAGACATTCACGATTCCACCAGGTACGCAACAGCGAGATGTAATTGTTGCTCTGACGGCGAAGTCGGCTCAAGGTGAATTGCGTTAATACACGTAGGCGATATCGGATCGATCACGCTCGATTCGGAGACTCTCGACCGTCCGTCGCTGTATCGGATATTCTATGAGAAGTATGAGCCGACTCCTCTCCGCGTGCCCACAGAAGTAGCAGAGAACACATTCTCGATCAAGAACCTGGACACGGGTACAACCGTCTCAATGGGCAGCGTGAACACGCTTGTGCTAAAGGAGCTCGAGTCCACACGTTCTGGAAGGTGAGTCATCTGGCTTACAAGCAGCAGGAGTTGGCAGGTTGCTGATGGCAAACGATTTCTCTCATAACACGCAGAAAAACGAAGCACTCTTCAAGTTCTTCACGGTACGTGTTCTCACGGACCGCACAAGAAGCGCTGCTGTGGTCAATTTTCTGATGGCAATGTACTAAATACGACAGAGAAGCGCCCGATTCACGCACAAAAAGCGTCCGCAGAATGTCGACGACGTACGTATAATTTCGATCGATTTCCAAGGACTCACAAACTCAGAACCAAGATCACGTCACTAACCATTGCGATGTTGGGGCATTTGAGCAGTCTTGGCAGTAAATCCACCGAGAGCGAGCACGAGCCGTCTGAAAGCGAGTCTGACGATGCAGACCAAGACACTGTTCCGAACGATACGATTACTGTCGCGTCTGTCGAAGAGCATCCAGCCGTGAACAGTATCACCGGCGTCTACCGCGTCGTTGCAATGGCGATCGTCAGTGTCTCAACTTTCAACAAGGCGAAGGCCAACGAGTACGAAGTCACAATCCGAAATGAAGGCCGTATCGGTCTCCACATGGAACCAAAGACGGACGCGTCAAAACGCATGACGAAGCTAATCGTGCGTCGAAGCTCAGGGCAGGCTGCCTCGGTTAACCCTGGTGACTGCCTCGTCGCAATTGGCACAGCGAACATTGAGCATGCCGGGCTGAAGCACACATTGTGGGAGCTGAATGAAGCCCCTCGCCCCATGGTGTTGCGCTTCCGGCGGGGGACACAAAAGGAAAAGAAGAGTCTCTTCACTGGTATCCGCAAGCTTTCCGGAGGGAAATCCGCCGAAGCCATCGCTGTGTGACCACACTCACCGCGTGATTCAAAATGAAGACGTGCACGGGTGTGAGGTTCGTATGTCAAGAGCAATATATATGGTTTTGAGCACTCTTCGTAAATGAAACTACAGTCGCAAGTGACTCATAACATGGGGTGGCCCTTGACGACATGGCACTGATAGAAAGACACAGCTTTCTTGGCACACGTCCGGCATACGCTTCGCTTTTCCGAGCACACATCAATGACGTGTTCCGGGTTTGCCTGTACAGAGAAGAGAGATGTGAGCTTCCAATTTCATGCAGGCTGTCCAAAAGACCAACAAGTCAACATACCCGAAAGTACTCCACGAGGTTGCTGGGCTTGACTATGTATTCTTGATCGTTTTGCGAATCGTACACGATAGCGTCGTCTACCGTCATGTCACGACAGAACTCGTCAACCGAGGGTGCCGAACAGTACACCCACCGAGACATTCGAGCCTACCTTCGCGCCCATCCGCCCGCCACACATACCACACTTGTGCTTCCCACCACGTGATTTCGGACGCCTCATCGTGTCGGAACTGATAAATCAGAAATCATCCTTCAGTATTCGGGGTCAGCACGTACTGTCAACAAACGTCACATACCGATGCAGCGAGTAGCGAGCCGGGTCGGAGGGTGCCAACCCAATCGTGCACCTTCCGCACAAAATCCTTTGGTGCCTTTCCGTGCTGGTACCTGCACCCACGTGTACAACTCAATACCACAGCATGCGGCTCTGTCGTTTCGAAGCCTAAACGAACGTACGGAGCCAGCAGTCTCCACTCGCCACCTTTGCCATTGCGTCGCTGCTTGATCCACGGACTGTGGCCATTGAACGACCACGAGTTGGGTAGAATCGTTTGGGATGGGTCGTTAGGGTCCAGCACCACCTCCCCAAACGCCCACTGCGGGGTGCTCTTGCGCATCTCGCCCGTCTTGTAGCCCGTGTAGTATACAAACAGCTTGTGCACCTACGACAACACCGGCGTGAGCGACCCGCAACACGTACAGCTGCCCAAGCGCACACTCGTACACAGTTCATTTGGAGATGGAGGTACCGCGACCAGCTCTGCGACTTGCTCTTCTCAGCCTTGTACACCTTATCCTTGCGGGTCTCGTCGGCGACAAACAGTTTGGAGTTGCGCTCGACCATCGTGTCGACGTCTTTACACCACTGACGGTTCACCTACCGACCATCACGAGTATGTTAAACCACGCCTTGTCCCGCGAGACGGAGGGGGGACTTCGCACCATGCTCAACGCCGCGAGGTCGACGGCCGGCAGAAACTCGGCCATGGCCGCTTTGATGCTGTACTCAAAGTGTTCCAGCGTCTTGACCGCGGCTCGGCCATTGGTGCGCGCCGCGGCGCCACTTCGCGTGAGCCGCGGGCCCTTTTTCCTGGCCAGGTTCTCCTGAAACTTTTTGCTCTCGTAGCGCAGCTCGCACGAGCACGGCGAGCGGTTGTTACAGCTCCGCGTGTGGATGAATCCGTTCGTGGGCTCTGGCGCCTTGCGCTTGAGCACCGGCACGGCCAGCGGTGCGGCGGTGTCCTCGCTCGGCGGCGTCATCTCTCCAACGCTTGCTGTCGTCTTCGTGGTCGGCAAGCTCATGACGAGAAAGAAGCCCCGACTGAAAGGACGGGCCGGGCTCAGACAATTGCAACGGTTTTGGACCCGTTTTTTCCTTCAACTAAGTTCGCATCTGCTAGATAAGTACGCATTTTTAGATGAGATGAAGGCCACCACACACCAATTGCCGTAAAAGGATGCGCGTCATGCGGCAGCTATCGACCGCGGCGAAGCGCGTGGCGGCCGTCAGCCGCGTGCGCGGCACGCGCGACCTGCTGCCCTCGGACGCCGAGAGCCAGCGCGCGGTCGTGGCGACGCTCCAGGAGATCGTGGAGCGGTACGGCTTCCGCCAGGTGCGTGCGCTTGGGGGGTCTTGTTTGCTCATCGTCAATCGGTTCAACTCACACGCGGACGACGGACGGCCGTGGCTGCGCGTCGGCTCGTTTGAATGTCTAGATCCAGACGCCGCTGCTGGAGTACACGGAACTGTTCTCGCGCTCGCTGGGCGACGGCTCGGATATTGTCATGAAGGTGCGTGCGTCGCGCGGTGCGCCGCTTGTGGAAGCGCGTGGTGACTGACCATGGCGCGAGTATTATAGGAGATGTACACGTTCAACGACAACTCGGGCAAGAGCGTCACGCTTCGGCCGGAGGGCACCGTCGGCGTGATCCGCGCGTTGCTCAACAACAACGTGCCCGTCACGCCCCCGCAAAAGCTCTTCTACCACGGCAGCATGTTCCGGTGCGTTTGCTGCCCAGTGTCCATGTGATCGTGGTGCATCAACTAATGGATATCGATTATAGCTACGAACGCCCACAACGCGGACGATACCGCGAGTTCCAGCAGTTTGGTGTGGAGTTTGTCGGGTCGACCGGCTCCTCGGTCGATGCAGAGGTTAGCGAACGTGGCATCAAGCAGCGTGTACGGGAGCAGCAAAAGCTCATCGTGTTTGCTCGTAGGTCATTGGGATGGCAGCCCACGCGCTCGAGGCTCTGAGCATCCATCAGAACTCGACGTTGCAAATCAACTCACTGGGAGATGCTGAGAGGTAAGGGTCGAACGGTTAGGACACAGAAAACCCAAGTGTGGTGGCCCCACTAACTATTTTGCTCCAGCCGCCACCGTTACCGTGTTGCGCTGGAGGCGTTCTTTTCGCAGTATAAGACTGAGCTCTCGGCCGATAGCGTTAGTCGTCTTGAGCGCGGCAGTGTAATGCGCATCCTAGACTCGAAAAGTGAAGTAGACCAAAAGTTTGTTGAAGACGCACCTCGACTGAAGGAGTTCCTCTCGAAGGAGTCGCTGGAGGTAAGCTCAATTAATATTGCGTTTGTAAAAACGAGGATTCATGCTAAACTCCGCGCTATCCCTTCGACAGCGCTTCGACGGAGTCTTGAGTGGACTTACAGCGCTTGGCATCCGGTATGAAGAGAACCCTCGGCTCGTCCGCGGTCTGGTTCGTGTGGCTCGCATTGAAAGCTTCTATACATCTTTCTGCTGAGGACTTACTGCCATCTTGTGCCCTCATCCCTCAGGACTACTATAGCCACACCGTCTTCGAATTCGTCGAAAACGTCAAGTCAGATAACCCAGATGAACCTTCAAAAGGCGGTATCGCCGTTCTCGCTGGTGGGTGCTACGACGGCCTATCAGAACTTCTCGGTGGTTCGCCCATGTCGTGCATTGGATGGGCTGCCGGTGTTGAACGCCTCGCGCTACTTCGTGAAGGCATCGATGCGGAGACTTCGAAGACGATCGCGGTACGCGTCTGATCGAAAATGTATCTCGTCCAATGTATCCACCTCCTAAACCCTGTATGAACCGTTCAGGTTGTGCCAGTGCCGGCCGGAACCGAGGGTAATGCGGTTCTTCACGAGGCGCTTCGCGTGGCCCACGCGCTTCGTCAACAGGGCCACACGGTGCACTTTTGCCATGGCACTGGCTCCATGAAGAAGCAAATGAAGGCTGCCGACCGCTTTGGTAGTGCGTTCGCCGTGATTGTCGGCGGTGACGAGGTAGAGAAACGCCAAGTGCGCATCAAAAACCTGCAGAAGCGAGAGGAAGAAGATGTGCCCCTCGACGCGCTCAGTAGCTATCGCTTTGAATAACAAATAGAGAAGAGATAGATGACTACGATATTGCCTTTGCGTTCTTATGTTAGACCGTGAGCGCATCCCCGTCGGTGCCACGCTCAAGTTCGGCTAGCTTGCGCTGCTCTTCTTGTAGCAACTGCTCGAGTCGCAGTTGGCGCCGCTGCTTCGCCTCCAGCCGCCGCTGCCGCTTTTCGTCTTCTTCGCGCTCTTTCAGGTCGATCATCCACTGGTACTGCGACTGCGTGAGGCCGAGAAAGTTGGCTACCACTTCGCCAGCAAAGTCCAGCCCGTCGTAGGTCTTGGCGCCCGTCCAGCAGATCCACTCCCATACCTGTGCGCTAAGCGGTGGGGATGATGGCGAGGAAGACGGAGGCTCCACGTGGTCGCTCGATGCGACGACCGCGAGCTGGGCTGGAGACATGGACGATTGGATGCTGAGAGGCGCTGCTTGTGGGCGACTGTGGACCTGCTCTTGATCCCTCTTTCAAGCGATAACCGACGGGGCGGCGTTTTGGGTTTGAGAACAACAATAACAGAAGGTCATAATTCCATGTCGGGTACCAAAACGCTCTTTATCCTTGGAGAGATCAGTGAGTCGGGTTTTCATGAATTGCAATATGCTCGTTGGCACATCATGGGTGGTGGAATCGAATATGAATGCGGATGGTTCGGATTCGATGTGTGCCTTGTTTTTCCGTTGAAGAGTTATCTTGCTCGCAAAAGTGTAACCTCCGAGCCCTGATGTTATGCCAGACCGCTCAAATGGCGGAAAGCATAGTCGCTCGGTTGCAAGGGATTTGGATGATGGTATGCAGTACAATGCTGTGCCACTCTACGGGGAACTTAGGATCCTTTCGACCCCCCGTGGTGTTAGATTTCTTGTCCGGGCTCCGTAACCACCTCTCGAATGACATAGATAAGATTAATGTGACCATGTAAAACTCCCAGGGCCTGTATGGAGGCCGGGCCAAATCTGAGATTGGAATGTGCCGCCAGTAGAGACTATGGTTACGGTCTTTGCGTCTTTCGCGCTCCCAGTGATCCCGAGTTCCAAGTGATCCCGAGTGATGGCATCGGTGGTCGTCTTCCACCGAAAAGGTCTGATCCCGTGAGCTATGCTGCCCAATCAGACACTGCTCCGGGGTTTCGTTCGGTCCGACCTGCATGCATGATCCGCCGAGCAGCCTCGAGATGGCTTCACTCGGATGGTCAACGATTTCCCCGCCAAAATTTGACAGCTGGAGACCATGAATGGCTCGAGCGTAACCCTCGCGTTAGCGGGCAGGAACGTAACCGCATACTCAATTCAATGAATTGCTGAATACACATAAAAAGTATAATGCAATTCATCCAAATCCGTCCTCGACATCAATTCCACCTTGGTCGCTGAGGTTTTTTTCGATGATTCCGGGCAACCACGCGCGGAAAACTGTCGACGGCAACGAGAGCGGGGAAAAGCGAAGCGCGCGTAGTGATCACCGCGCCCCCAGCTACGTTCGGACACCGCGATGGACGACGCCCCAGGTGAGTGGATGATCCATGGAGTGTCTCCCCCTGCTTGGCGCTAGTGATGTCGCGGAACAGCGGCATCTACCGCGGCTGTGCAACGCGCGAAATGGTGTCGCAAACACGGCGTCCACGTTGTTGCCTTTTTCCGACAGCGGATTGAGACGGCTCACACATTTCTTTTTTTCTGCCGCGTAGCGCATGATGCCCCTGTGGCTGCAGAGGTAGCGCCTCCAGCCCCGCCACCGGCAGCGGTCATGCCGGCCAACGACGGCGCTGCCTCCGCCGCGCCAGTCGCGCCAGCCGTGCCGGGCCCGTCCACACCTGCCGTGCCGGCACCGGCGACCACGACCACCGCACCGGCGCCGCCATTGGCGTTTTCGATCCCGACGAGTGCGCTGGCGTCTGCGACCCCGATCGGTGCGCTCCAGGCCATGAGTTCGCTGGGCCTCCCTGTGAACGGGATGCCGCAAATGCCGTTTGTTCCAGTGAAGCGGAAGCCCGGCCGCCCGCGCAAGAATCCGCTACCCGTGAATCCGATGATGGCGCTGGCATCGATGAATGCGATGCCACTTGGACCGAACGGGTTGCCCCAAGTTCCCTTTGTGCCGCCGACGCAGTCTACCGCGCAAGCGCCGATTGTTAAGCGCAAACCAGGTCGACCGCGCAAAGTGGTACCCCCGCCACTTCCAGCCAATGTGGACGGTGCCGTGACCGAGGTATGTTTGAGATTGGTGTGGTGCTGTATGGACGTCAACGTTGCTAATGCTGACACTCCGTGTAGAATGGGACAGCCCCCGTGAACGGTGATGGTGGCGAGGCATCCGCGCAAAAACGTGGGCGTGGTCGTGCTCGTAAGGTCGTGAAGTACACCGAGGATGACGACGGCTCCGAAGAAGAAGAAATCATAGCAGCAGAAAAGAAGAAGCGCGCGCGTCAACTGGACTCGGATATTCGGATCGATGTTGGATACCCGCTGCTCGAACAGATCGTCGGTCGTCGCATGAATCAGCGCACAGGGGCTACCGAGTACCTCTGCAAGTTTCTCGGCCGCTCGTATCTGCATCTTTACTGGCTCACGTTCGAGGAACTCGAACTCTTTATTCCCGAAGGGTACTCGAAGTATCATCGCGTCCAGCAGTACGAGCGCAAACTTCGTCGCGAAGGCTATCAGGACCTTGACGATGTGGATGATGTTGAGGCGAACAAAGTCACAATTGAGAAGATTCTGCAACATAAAGTTGACCCGATGGACCATCTTGACGAGCAGATCGAGAAGAGGCGCAAGGAGTTGTCAGCACCCATCCGGTTCCCCCGTGTCACAGATCGATTCTTGCTCGACAACACGGACGTGCTTCAGGAACGCCTAACAGGCATTGTGAAGAAGCTGATGAACGAAAACGGTGGGGAGATCTTTGCGGTTCCTGTCAACGTTGAGTAGGTTGATGCCCCTTCTGATCACCTGTGGTTCAGTTGTTGGTGAGGAAGCTGACGCATATTGTTGTTTAGTGAGGTACCTGAGTATTTGAACGTCATTGCCAATCCCATGGACCTCGGATCAGTTGCCACCCGCCTTGGCCGAGAGAGTTACTACGTTGGCCCATCCGCTGCTTCTTTGTTTGCAGCCGACGTGCGACTTGTGTTCAGCAACTGTAAGACATTCAACTCAGAAGAGTCTGACATCTGGCAGCTTGCAGACGAACTGTCGAAGACATTCGAGAAGTGGTTCTACGAGTGGATTCTCAGCCCAACAGCGTGGCTAAAACTACCACCTACTGGAGACGCTGACGATGATCGCAAATTGGCCAAACAGTTCCGTTCTCAGGGCGAAGCCAGTTTTGATACGTGGCTTCCGTGGCAGACTGGCTGCTGCATCTGCCACAGTAACGAAGAGAGTGAGCAGCTTCTACTTTGCGATCGCTGCGATGGTGAGATTCACATGTTCTGCTCGTCTCCCGCCATCACGGAGCTTCCCGAAGGCGAATGGTATTGCGATTTTTGTCAAGTTCGCAAAAAGTTCGAGAATGAGGTCAAACAGAAAAAGGAGCATCAATCAAGCGCCTCGTCTGGCATCTCAACCGATAGAGATGATTCGAATGACGTGAGCGCTATGCAAGCGCCTTATTTCCTTTGGGAACCGGTTGACGAAGCGAAGAAGTTCAATCGCAACGTCACCGGAAAGCAAGATTCTACGAACAAGCCTCCAACCAATAGCGTGAAAGATCGTGCAACCTTCTTTTTGGTCAAGTGGGTTGGAATGTCGATTCGGTATTCAACGTGGGAACGACCTGAGGATATCGGAGACGATGAACAAATTCAGCGGTATTTCAAGTCGAGCCGGATGCCGACGGTGAAGGAGGTTAGCGAGACAACATGTCAGTTACCGTGCTGTGCGAGACGAAACCAGATACTCCTTAACAGCGTGGCACATCGCTGCTGCGAAAAGGACAAGTATTGCACTCGTGGATTCCAGCACGAAGATGAATGCAGTCGCGAGGTCAATTCTCTTGACAAGGCGTATGGGACGCCCGCATTCCGCCACCTACGCATGGTAGAGCAGGTGAAGGCGCAATTATTTGCTTTCCACTGTTTGCTCAATAACCACACTCCCGACAAAGAAGTCTTGAAGCAGTGTGGCGTATACACGAATGCGTATGTACTCAAGAAGCAGTACCTTCACGCGTCACTGAAGCAGAGCCATCGTGTTGGAGACAACGATGACGAAGACTACTCTGAAGATGAAGGCTCAGAATCGGAAGACGATGATTACGGGGATGAAGTAGATGAAGATGATTTGCCTTACCGATTCCGTCAGCCAGCACCAGTATCTTTGTACACCGACATGGTGCAGGGTGGGGACGAAAATGATGACGAAGATGACGATTTCATCGGGAAGAAAAAGCCAGAAGACGAAGTGAGCGACATGCTAGGCGCGATCGTTGAGCACGTTGCGCTTGGATATCCAACCGTCATGGAGAAGGTTGTGCAAACCATCACTTACAACTCCAAGTTCCCAGTTACAGCATTCGAGGGAGTAGAAAGCTTCACAGAGTATTGTGTTGCCCTGCCTCGAACCAGCCTTGGCCTTGGCATGCGGTTGGGTACAAGTGAAGATGGTGCTTGTGGTGTACTCGGCTTTCAGCGCCTTGTGAATGGAATGGTTGGCCCTGCTGAAGCCTCCCAAGTCATCACAATTGGTGATGCTCTTGTGGCAGTCAACAACGTACCAGTCGCGAAACGGTCTTTCAAGGAAGTTATCGCAATGATCTCTCAGTCACCCGAGTTCATTGTGTTCCACTTCCACTCGAAGCGACTTGCTCACACGTATCCGGATTATTGTCAGTCAAGAACAGTGAAGATGCGACGCGAACCAGTTTTCGAAAACGCAGCCGAACCGTCCGTCTACGTCCCATTCAGCTATCATGCCTTCAAATCACCCTTGAAAGTCGGGTCAACCTCGGTCTCAACTGCAACTTCGAATGCGATTACAAACTCAGATTTTCTCACTCCTACGGGCCCAATGCAACACCTGTACGCTGGAATAGTCGACAACAGTATTGACCCACACGAGCACTTCTCAAGCTTTTTACCTCCTGATCGGACTGGCACCAAGCAGACGGCCAAGAAGGTTACGGCAGACAAGTCCGACTTCGTCCCCTATGAGCAATCCCCTACGTACAAGGGTGGGCGCACCTTGCGACCTTACCAAGTTGAAGGTTTGAACTGGATGGTGACAAATTGGAAACACCAACGGTCATCTATTCTGGCGGATGAAATGGGTCTTGGTAAGACTGTCCAAGTTGTATCTTTTATCGACCACTTGCGCTCGGAAGAGTCGATTCGAGGTCCATTCCTAATCGTGGTTCCGCTTTCGACTATCCAACATTGGCGGCGGGAAATTGAGAGCTGGACGGACCTGAATGTATGTGTCTACCACGATATTGGTGATCATCGCGGAAACAAGTTCACTGCGAAGGACATGCGCGCAGTGATCCGGAATCAGGAGTGGTACTATCCTGGCTATCCGAACTCGATCTTCAAGTTCAATGTTTTGCTAACGACATTCGAGACCATCCTCTCAGACTTTGAAGACTTCGAACCCATTCACTGGCGCCTAGTCGTGGTTGACGAGGCTCATCGTCTGAAGAGCGCTGGATCACGCGTCCTCAAACAAATGCGCGTGATCCATTGTGATCGTAAACTTCTGCTCACGGGAACTCCGCTTCAGAACAACACACAAGAACTGTGGGTGCTATTGAACTACCTGGAGCCAGTGAAGTTTGCCAGCATGGACGACTTCAACAACAAGTTTGGCACGTTGCAGTCTCAAGAACAAGTAGTGGAACTGCAGAAACTCCTCACCCCATATCTTCTACGCCGCGTGAAAGAGGATGTTGAGAAGAGTATTCCACCAAAGGAAGAGACCATTATCTCCGTCGAACTTACGACACTTCAGAAGCAATACTACCGTGCCATTTACGACAAGAACAAGAGCTTCCTCTATCGTGGCGCCAAGAATTCGTTGCCCACCTTGAACAACATCCAGCTGCAACTACGTAAATGCTGCAATCACCCGTTTTTGATTAAAGGTGTCGAGGAAAAAGAACTTGAAGAACTCGGGGATAATCCAAACCCTCTGACGGTAATGGAGAAAACGGTGCAATGCTCGGGCAAAATGGTCCTGGTGTCCAAGTTACTCCCGAAGCTCAAGCGCGAGGGTCACAAGGTGCTAATCTTCAGCCAGTTCCTGAAGCAGCTGGACCTCCTCGAACGCTATTGTGAGGCCAACAATTTCGGCTTCGAACGCCTCGATGGTACTACCAGCGGCAGTGTTCGACAAAATGCCATTGATCGATTCTCTCGACCGAACTCAAAGACATGCGTTTTTCTCTTAAGTACGAAGGCTGGTGGTGTCGGTATCAACCTTATTGCAGCCGACACAGTGATCATTTTCGACAGTGACTGGAACCCACAAAATGACCTCCAAGCTCAGGCCCGATGCCATCGCATTGGTCAGAAAAAATCCGTCCAAATCTATCGCCTCGTGACTCGTAATACATACGAGAGCGAGATGTTCGATCGAGCTTCACGGAAGCTTGGACTTGAGCAAGCAGTACTTGGTACTGCCTCGTTCAACGAGGCTGCGGAGCAGATGGAGAAGCCTTCGGCGGAACAGCTTGTGGAGCTGTTGAAGCGCGGTGCCTACGCACTGATGGAAGATGATGACAAGGCCTCGAAACAGTTCGCGGAGCGCGATATCGAGACGATTCTGAAGGAGAACGCTCGAGTCCGTGTTGTTGGGCCATCTGGCGAAAAGATTGAGACCGATGACGGATCACAGGCCGTAAAGCACAAGTCTCCTCAAAAGAGTCGCAAGCGGAAGTCACTCGGTGGCATCGCATTCGATCGTTCGTCGTTTGTGGCGGATGGGTCTTCCGATCTATCTGTCGATGATCCGAACTTCTGGGAAAAAGTTCTCCCTGGAGCAATGTCAGTTGAGATGCTCAGCGCCAAGCTTGAGGATGGAAGTGTGCTAGCATCACGGCAGTCCAAGATCAAATTCATCAGCAACCTGGACATTTCCTTGAGCGAGCTTGTGAACGATCTCCGAACAGCGAACGAAGGCGATGACTCCGGTTCAAGATCAACGCTCAATGTCGAACATGAGTATGACATCGCGATTCAAGTTCTTCATCGTATCACTACTAAACACAAGGACGATTTTTCTCATGATCAAGTGGACCTTGTTAAGAGTTACCTCGGAAAACTGGAAAAATCAAGAGTGCGAAGTTGTCGCATTGTGCCAACGAAGAAAGAGATGGCCATGGCCGAGGAGACGCCGAGCAAGAAGAAAGCCGGTAAAAGCTCAAGCAACGGTGCAATTCATCCAAGTGACGACGAAATTGAGATCAGCTCGGACGATGATGAGGACGACGAAGAGGATCCGGTCGGGAAAAAAGGAAAGCAAGGCATGAAAAAGAAGTCGAAGGACGTCACACAGCGCGACCGATCTGGGCCGAAGTCATCGAATTCGTCGAAAAAGCGCAAGGCTCCTCCGACTGTGACCGCGAATAATGCCTCCGGCAAGTTCCCCTCTGGCGCTATTAACGACAGCGATGACTTGTGCACTCTGTGCGGTGATGGTGGATTGATATTGCTGTGTGACGGTCCATGCCACCGATCTTTCCACCTGGAATGCATCGGGATGGAGTCCGAGCCCGATGATGAGCAGTGGCTTTGTCCGGATTGTTCAGCTGGTCGGCACATGTGTCTGATCTGCAAGCAAGTTGGAGAAATGGGCACCGAGTTCGGTGTGATGCAATGCTCTGTGGCAAAGTGCGGCCGATTCTATCACCGAAACTGTTTGACTCAGCATCCAAGGGCTGAATGGGTTGGTGCAAAGCGTTTCCGTTGCCCAAGTCACTACTGCCATGGTTGCTCACAAGAGGAACAAATCAAGCAAGCTGCAGTTGCTGCTAAGATCGCCAGCAAGAAGAAGAAAGCGGTGAAACTGGAACCCGTGATTGGCTGTATTCACTGTGCTCACTCTCTTCATGCCCGGTGCATCAAGGCTACAGACCAGTACATCCGTCTCTCCTCAAGCTTGATGATTTGTGCGAATCACCTTCGCCCCAAGAAATCATCAAAGCAGACCAATGGTGACCTGCATGCACCAATGGAGCCAGCGCCAGTAAAGAAGTCCAAAAGTGAAGTGGCATCTTCCAAGACCGCTGGAGTAAATGAAGCCGTGTCAGGGAAGAAATCGAAGTCTCGTGGACGTGGCGAAGAAGACGACCCGGAAATGACTACCCCAAAGAAGAAAACGAAAGTTGCCGTCCCACTAGCTAAGATGTGCGCTCTTTGCCGGAGAGGTGAAGAAGAGCCCCGCAAGGATGGATCACTGCCTGTGGAGGGTGCATTTATCGAAGCGCCAGTGCGCATCCACTTCCAGGACAAAACTTCCGAGCTCGCTTACCTCCACATAAACTGCGCGCTGCACTCCCCAGAGGTATTTGTCAAGCCAGATGGCACATTCTGCAATCTCGCCCGAGCAATCAAGAGAGGCCGTCAGCTTGCGTGCACGAAGTGTAAGGAGCGTGGTGCTACAGTTGGTTGTGTCGTCGAGAAGTGCAGGTGTAACTTCCATTTGCGTTGTGCGGTCGAAAGCAAAGGCGAGTTTCTCGGCTCTCCGTACACTCTTTACTGCAAGGACCACGCTGTTGAGAAGCGAAAGGAACCGAAGAGTTTTTGCGTGTGCGGGGCTCAAGACGAGAATGATACCTCATTGTCCCTTGAGTGTGGTTCATGCCAGATGAAGTTCCACGCAAAGTGTGTCAACATGTCGGAACGCCAAGCACTCCGCAAGTCAAAGGACAAAAAATGGCTCTGCTCAAGTTGCAGTGGTGAGGCTGTGAAACCGGTTGTCTCGGCGAATGCTCAAGTGGCCTCAGCAACGCCCAATGGTCCAAAAGCGTCTGTGGGTTCGTCAACTTCTCGGAGCAAGGTGTCAGCTTCTGCGTCACTGAAGAAGCCTGACGTTAAGAAGGTCAAGACGAAGGCGGTGCGAGACGAAAGCGATCGCCAAACCGCTGTGGAAGCAGTTACGGAGGAGGATGAACCTGAGCAAGAAAACCCAACCCCACCATCGCGCGTTCGCGACCGTGAGTCACTCTCGCCTACACCACCAGCACGCAGTTCGGGTCGCAAGCGCTCTCGCAAGCCCGTGGCGCCGAAAAAGACTGTCGCGTTACCACTCGTGTCACCGCATGAGGGCCAAGTCGACGACCAGCTTTCAGACGATGAGTAGCGAGCTGGCAAATCGCCGACGGAGCAGGACGGAGATAACAAATGGACGTATTGTTTGGAATGTGAGGAATTTCCAATGAAGAGCTTTTCAAAGCCAACCATTTGAGTGGAGAGTTGAAGCGAACGAACGGAATTCTGATCATGCAGGAGCGTGTACTTTACAATAAAATCTCTGGGTTCTCACTGCATGACGCAGCCAATGTCGCGACGCTGGTGTGGGTGGGCGGACGGCGCGAGGTCGAACTCGTTGAGGTGGTTCATGGCCACAGCCACGTTGCTCATGAAGTAGGGCCGCCAGATCTTTTTGTACATGAACCGCGAGGTGAGCGGCAGCATGCCCTGGAAGCTCTGCTGCTCGGCCTCGCCGCCCCAGACTTTGCTGCGCTCGACGATCCACGGGATCACGATCTTCTTGTTCTTGATGGCGCGGAAGAGCCGCGGCATGACGTGGCTCTGGAAGGTCTGCTCGTCGAAGGCCGCGCCCATGGCCGGGTGGAGGTCCTTCTCCTCGAGGTTGAGCACCGTGTGGAGCGTCATGTTGAGCCGCCGGATGCCCTTTTGGAGCGTGTCGAGGCGTACCAGCCAGGCCGAGCGGTCGGCGAGTCCTGCGCGGTGGGGCGCGGCCACGAGGTGCGGCTTCTGTGCGAGAATCTGCAGCAGCAGGCCCTGGATCTCGTCGTACGAGCGCTGGATCTCGAGTTTGGTCGAGTACTTGAGCTTGATCAGCGGCAGTAGCACCTTGGTCTTGGCGTCGTACTGGGTGGTCACGTACTCGACAAAGTACGTCTGGAACCACGTGAAGAACTCGCTCGTGTGGAACGCGAGCGTCTCGATCTGCTGCTCGCGCAGGCTCTGCTCGAGGAAGCGGTCGGTCACGTACAAGGCGTGGCGGATGGGCTCGTGGATGCCCAGCAAGAAGCGCATGCTCCAGTTGCGGTCCTGCGCGTCGTGGAACACGGACGAAAAAATGACCGAGCCGTGCTTGTCGACCGACGGCGGCGGCACGGCCGAGTCGATGCTGAGCGGCGGCGCCGGCAGCACGGGCGCCTTCTTGGGCGGCACGCTCGCGCCGCCCTCCACGATGCTCTTGGTCCGCCGCAGCTCGGGCGGAAACGCCGCACTGGACGCGAACGACGACTCGAGATCGTTCGGCTCGGGCTCGTTTCGCGCCGGCGCTGGCACGTCGTCGCCATCATCGCTCGAGTCTTCGTCGTCACGCTCGTCCAGCACGTCGTCGGCGACCATGCTCAGACGCAGCTGCGGCGCGGACTTGGGGAACTTCAGGCCTTGCGTGCTCTGGATCGGAGACATGAGCGTGTGAGAGCGGTCGTTGGCCGCGTCGTCGTCGTCGGTGAAGGCGCTGCTGCCGGGCACGGCCCAGATATTTGTGCGGTCGTTGGTGAAGTGCGGGTACTCGCTTCGGAAGTCCAGCACAGTCGTCAGCACGTGAGCGACCTGCGCGACGTCCACGAGGCGGTGCTTGGCCGGGTTCCGGCGGCGCCGCGCCGTGCGCACGCCCGTGGCCGTCGCGACCTTGGTGAGAACATGGCTGTTGTCCTGCTCGGGCGTGTGCCAAATGTTCTCGTAAAAGTCGCACAGGTACAGCTCAGGCGGTGGCTGTGCCGCTGTCACGGGGGCCTTGGCCGTCGCGGGCGTCTTGGACGTCGACGCGAAAAGCGACCGGTTGCGCGACGCAGTGAAGCGGCGCTGCGACGCTCGCGCCGAGCGGAGGGGCCCTAATCGGATTCATCAAGGAACGTGAGTGAGCAAGGACGGAGAATAAACGCGCACACGAGAAAACTGTGATCACCGTCTCACCTTCGCCACGGAACGACACAGTCAAGGGCATGTGCAATGGAACCGCAGGGCGCGAGAATCACGGGACTGCTGCAGCGCAGCAGTAAAGAAATGAACGCTTCGAAGACAAGAGTGACAGCGAGTTCAGCGCTGACGAGACGGGCTGGCTGGCCGCTGGACGTTGGTCGGCTGTGGAGGATTCGTAGTCGCCCTGCGAGTTGAGTGGCACAGGCCTTGTCGTGTGTGCCTGCCCGGTGTGCAGGTCGTTTGGCAGGTTGATGCGAAGCTTCCAAATGGCACACACACCCAACCACCGCCGAAGCGCGACTCACGCGGCGTAGCGCAACCCGCAAAGCCGAACAAGAGAAGCCACCACACGCGCCCGCAATGGGCGCCACTCATGCCGGGCCAAATGCCCACCCAGCGACGCCGCTGCTCTGCGCGCCCGGTACCAGCTTGTCTGTGTCGGCTGCTGGAAGTCGCCGGAGCTGGCGCAGAGACAACGGGCAATCGGCCAGCGACGAAGAACACAGAGCCCCTGCCCTCCCATCTGGCCAGCTTCCGCATGGTGCTCCCACGGTCTCTCATAAACCCCATCCGCACCATGTGATTGCGGTGATGAGTGAAGCCATTTTGGATGCGGAGGTTGGTGGGAAAGTGCATATGGACAATCACTCTGTGACTCTCATTGACGAATATCAACCAATCTGTACTTGCGACTCATCTCAATATGGATAACCATTGGTTGAAATATACAAACGTACATGGATCAACATCATGTTGCAGCTGGGGAAGTTCACGACGGACTCGGAAGGCTGCAAGGAGGATGGAGACCCGCCCGCAGCCACGGGAAACCTTCGCAGCCAACATACATTTATGATCTCCTCGCAATCTCGATGGGCCTGATAATTTTTCGGATGCGGGAAGAATCTTCAATGATGCTGGTCACCTGCGGTGGACACTGGTTCCACTTCACTAGTGTCGTCAGAAGCGCGAAGTGAACTTGACGCACGCGAATCATCTCATACTGGACGATTGGGTCAGGCCTTCTGTGCAGCAGCAGTCTGAACGGAAACGTTGACAAAAACGGAATCCGGTTGGGCTTGGCAGCGCCTCAGGCCCTCGTCTTCCCAAGAGACACGGGCGAAGTACTATGAACGACTCTGTGCCAACGCAACAGTGTGAACTGACAACTCGTCTTCAACATACGGAATTGGACCTGAGCATGTCGCGAAGACCATGTCTCGGATTGTTGCTCTGGTATATTTGCGGGGTGTTAGATGCTAAAATACCCATCATGTGCACGAGCCGCCGCATTGGCGACAACAGGAGCAATCTGGCACCGCATGCGGGAGAGAACTCCGCCCAATCGAGGCACTGACGATGGAGGCCATTGCCTCCCAACGAGCAGCCAACATTTCCTTTTGGAGCACATTAGCACACGCATGGCGGCTGGTTTCGAATCGTCACTTCTATTTGGATATTGACAGTTTAAAATCAGTCGTGTGTGGCGTCATGCTGTATGAGGACAACCTCGGCTGCGAGCGCACGCTTATCCTTCACTAACGGGTGATCCGGTGCGGAAACGCCCGATCGCACCAGCCGTTCGATCAGTGTCGTCTCGATCTTCTGTAGCTGAACGTTGATCACGCTTTCTCCATCGTGAGTGAATTGGTCCGTGCGAATCGTCAACAAGCCTACCCGCGTCGAAAACATTCAACCCACACGTTAGGCCCCACATTTTATCATCACCCACGCAGCAGCGTGTAGTAATTGTCGTCGTTCCCACGGCGTAAACCGCGCGAAAATGGTGGCTGCATTCAATGTTGATGGACGCTTACCGTAGAGATTGCCAAACAACACGTCGGTGGAGTATCGATCCCCGATCATCACAAGTTCCTGCGCCTCTGCGCCAAAGTACGCCTTCACGTGGTCGATGCCATCGGGTTTCTGCACACACACGCAGCGCATCCATCAAACGTCAGCCTCCGTGACGCACATGCCCATCTCGACACGGCTCTCGACCGCACCTTTTGGTTGTGCCGAAGCACGGCGCAGTGGAGCTCCTTCTCGATCTGGGCCGCCTTCTTGAAACCGGCATCGTCGCTCGAACCGGCCGAGTTGGAGAAGATGAGCACGCGGTCGTCGCCAAAGACGCGCTTGCATTCTTCAAACGATTTCTATACGTATTCGTTCGATCCTCCCGTCGTCAGCTCCACACCCACCGGGTCGCGATTCACGATCAACGAGTGTATTGACCGTACCTCGAGGTGCGGCGCGATCTTGTCGTGGTGTGGCACCGTCAGCGTGTTGTCCTTGTCGAAGACGACGCCCTTGAAGCCTTTGTCGTGGAGCGCCTGGAACGAAATCTCGTTCAAGTCTGTGCGGAATCCCAACGGCCGTGTGCAGCCCGAGCACGTTAGCAAGTACCAGGACCACCGCCACACAGCGCAAACACTGGCGCAGTACCTCGCACAGAAAGATGCGGCAGCAGCAGCTCCGGCTGCCGCAGCCACGCGCGGCAAAACTCGGTCACGCCGCGGAGATTCAGGCCCTTGACCACCATTTCGGGGCGTGTGATGATGAGCTGCTCGCAACAAGAAAGAGCGCGCTCAACGGTTCCGGTTCGACAGCGCGATTGGATCATGTGTTTTAGCCAATCCAATCCTCCTATTTTATATTGAGTGTGTTTAATTGGTGGAATAAATATAAAGGTGTGGATTTTCCACCAATAGCAGGTAAAAATGCATTGACGTGAGGCTCCTTTGCCCTCCCCCCTTTTTGTCACTTGCGTGTGGGTGCCCGCAACGAACACACTGGAGGTTTGGGCGAAACGCCATCCCCATCAGTGCACTCCCGTCTCCCGTCTCTTTGCGCCGCGGTCTCTCGGCGACCGTGCACCGCAGCGACACACGGAGCACACCGCTGGATCCGCACACGCGCGCTGCATCCAACGAGCCCGCACTCGTCTCCAGAGGCCGCCTACAGCGCGCGCCATCCCGCCCGACACGAGGCCCCTCTTCTCCCCCTGACAAAAATCAACGCGTCACGAACGGTGCGTGGAGATCCCCCCCTCGCTGTATGTCTTCCCTGTTGTGTCGCGACCACAGTGTGGAGAGAGGAACCGGTAACTCATGGTCGCTATCTGCCGGTGCTCGTGGTGGATTTGTGTGTGTGTATGTGATAGATATCCTGCCGTCACCCCCCAATATAAATAAGTCTCTCGGAGCCCTCGCATGACCATGAGCGACGACGACGACGACCGCACAGCGACGCTGTCGGCGCGTGACGACGACGACGAGGACCGCGAGGACCGCAAAGGCTCGGGCTCGGACGACGAGGACTCGTCGTCTTCGTCGTCGGGCTCGTCGTCGGATTCCGATTCCGACTCGGACTCGGATTCCGACAAGGAAGGCGACGGCGACAAGAGCAAGCCGTCGGCGCGCTCGAGCGACGACCGCAAGTACAGCATTGAGTCGAACGGCGGGCTCGGCAGCAACGGGCTCGCGCGCCGCGACGACAAGGGCGCCGCGAGCGCCGAACCCATCAATGTCAACCAGACACGCGCCGCCGCGCGGTTCCGTGAGCAGGCCCAGGCCGAGCCGGGGCTCATGGCGCTCGGCACCAAGAAGCGAGACCGCCGCACGATCGAGGAGATCCAGCGGGACATGAAGAAGCGCCGACCGCCGCCGCCGTCGCTTTCGGCGAGTGCCTCGGGCAGCGCGATCAAGAAGCCACTTGGTGTGGCGGCGACCCAGCCGGCGCCCCTGGCGCGCGCGAGCCCGCCCAAGAGCTCGCCCGTGATGTCGCCCGAGTCGGGTAACGAAATGGAGCGCATGAATCTCGCGCTGGGTGGCAAGGCCGCAGCCGGGCTCAAGGCCAAAGTCAACTCGGCAAGGTCTCGCCTCGAAAAGAAGCTGCTTGGTCGCGGCGGCGGAGCGGCCACGAGTGCACGCACGCCGGCGCCGGCCAAGAAGCCCGCGACGGCACAAGCCGCCACGGTTGGTGCCGGCGGGCTCGTTACCAAGATGGTGCGCTCGAGTGGCACGCACTCGGGGAGCGGGAGCGACCACGACCTGGACGCGAGAGGTGGCAGCAGCGCTCTCGAGCCCAAGATCGAGCCACGTGTGGTCGATACGACCTCCAACAAGCCCGATGGCCGCGTCGTGCGGTCTGTCGTGCGTTCGCTAATCCGGTATGGTGATCTTACAGACGTGAATCTGTTCACCGCTGGCGACCATCACAAGTCATTCGCGGACGAGTACAAACTGCCGAACTTCGTCGTGCGTGCCGGGCTCGATAGCCTCTGCAAGATGTCGGAGGAGAGACTGCTCAAGCTTGCGTGTGAGCTCGCCGAATCGGCGCAGCGCGTGCTTGAAGATAACAAAGACTCGCTCAAGTTTGGTGATGTGGAAGTGAAGCCGTCGCAAATCATCGAGCGGTTGTACGAAAACCTCAAGCTGCGCGTCGCGGTCCAGCGCGCGCTGTACGACATTGGCGCGCCGACCAACAAGGGCCCAAGCGCCGTGTACGTACTCGTTTCCAAGCACTCGGACACGTCTGTTCTAGGCATTGGTCGCGACTTCCCGGCGTGGACATGGGCCGAGCGGGAGCACGACTGGAACTCTAAGAAAGACGCTGCGCTACTTTTCGGGATTTACGTGCACGGCTTCGGTGCGTGGGAAGACATCTTGAATGACGATCGACTCCAGATGCTACATCAGCGCGCGCTCAAGGGGGAGCGGCTGAAAAAGCGTGCCGAGAATCTGGTGAAACGGCTGCCACCACCATTGTCTGGTTCAGCCGGCGAACCTCGCGTGGTTCAGATCGCTGCCTCGTTGCTCAATGGCGCGCAAAATCCTGCGCAGTCACTAGAGGCCAATATCAGTGCGATCGTAAACGGCGCGCTAGTCAAGGGTGGCCGCATGCAGCGCGCGGCTGAGCGACTCGCCGCGCGAGCGTCGGGAAATGGCGGCAATGAAAGTGGCCGTGACGAGAACCACGAGGACTCGATTCGCAAGATTCATACACAAAGCAACGGTCGCGAGCGCGAGTCGTCGCGGGAACGGGATCGCTCCAGGGAGCGGTCTCGCGAGCGAGAGCGTGACCGAGGTCGAGACAGATCGCGCGATCGTGACCGTGACCGTGATCGCGACCGGGATCGGGATCGGGATCGGGATCGTGACCGTGACCGTGAACGTGATCGCGATCGAGAGCGCGATCGCCCTTCTTCGTCGTCTCGGCGGCCGTCGTCGTCTCCACCTCCAACATCGGCGCCTTCCAGGTCACCGCGCCCCGAACACACGGACGACAGTCGGACTCCCGCAAGCTCCACTCGACGAGACCAGTTGTCATCGTCCTCATCCAAGAGCACCTCTAAACGCTCAGCATCAGATGACACTGGTAGCAACGGGGAGCACAAGAGTACTGGCCGCGGAGACGATACCCACTCCCCTCGCAAAAAGTCGAAACACAGCGGAGGAGATGCAGCACAATCGCGGTCGTCCAGTTCATCAAAATCAGCCGAGAAGACGTCATCTTCGAAGCGACGGCTGAGTGAAAGTGACATGAGCAAAATTGTCGAGAAGTGGAAACCAGAGAAGCGACTGAAGGAGATCAAGCAGGAGCTCAAGAAAGTGCGCATCATGAAGGACTGGTCCAAGGCGCAAAGTGACGAGGTCGTGGTCGAGAAGATGTTTGACTATGTCGCTAAGATCGGTGAGCAGATCGACAGCGCCGTTGTCGAGTCGCAGAAGAATGGAGAAGTCACAGATGCACAGCGCGACCAGTTTTGTACAGCGCTGTGGACCTACGCGGCCGAGTTTACGCCGTTTTCGCCCATTACATTCGAGCGGCTGTACGACGACATTTGTGCTGACGGCGAGCGGTTACGAAGCTCGTCGACGCTGCCTCCGGCACGCCGCCACGCCACCGCGACGTCATGACCTTCGATGGCCAATCTGATGGACCTTCATTATGAGATCAAGCCGAGACGGAGTTGCTGGCATGCGTGGGGAACCCAGCATTCATTGTGGCTACTGTTACTGTCGTGTATTCCGAAACCAAAGAATAAAAAGGAAGCAAACCATGCCTCGATCGCTCTCGAAACGCGCTTTCCGAGCTGCGCCTTCGACAGTGTGGAACATCCACCTCGTTTTGGTGAGAGAAACTGATATCTCACCTGAGAGTGAAACCCAAAGCGTGAAATAAATGGGTACACAATCCCTTGTTGGACCAACGAAACGGGGACCCAATCCAAGGCTGCTTCTAACCGTCACGTCTTCTTGAAGCTCCCCCGCGATGACGGCGACGGCGGTGAGTGCGGAGGAGCTGGAGCTGCAGGACCAAGTCACGCGCGCACTCGAGAGCCAGGGCGTGTTGGGCAAGATCAAGGTAATACTTGTCGAACCGTGGCTCTCCACGGGGTCGCGTAGGTCTCACGTCCCGTTGGATGAACTGAACGCAGGCCCAGCTACGCGCCGCAGTCTTCCAGGCGATCCATATGACTAGTGGCACCAACACGTCGGGGGTCTCGGGCGGTGCGCTGAGTGCGCGGGCGTCGCAGTCGAGTGTGCTCCCCACGACGGCGCTGCTCCAGTCGTATGGCGCAGACGCGCCGATCGCGCTGGAGCTGGTGAGGAATTTCCTCGAGTGTCTCGAGCTGGACCACACGCTGGCGGTGTTTCTCGCCGAGGCGGGACTGACGGACGCTGGCGCTAAGAACGCGTCGTTGGAATGGCGTACGCCCGCCCGTTTGTGCGAACGCGTGTGCGTCGCGTCAGCCGACGAGACGACCCCCGTGCTGGTCAAGATGCTCCGTGCCAGTGCCGGTCAGAGAGACAGCGAGCGTAACCAGCGCGCGACCGAGCCTCGAGCCGCAGAGCCAACGCCGATGGGGGCGTCGTCAACGGTGCGAGATGGTGGTGGATTTGGGCGAGTGGAACAGGAGGAGAAACTGAGTGAAACGGAGCGGAAGCCATATTCAGCTACCACGAGTATCCCGGACCTCCCGCTTCCACCCGCGAAAACAGCAGTAGCTTCCCCTCCAGCCGTCAACCTGCCCCCACGAGCGAACGGGAAGGATCATGACGACCAGGAGGAAATGGATGGCAGTATGGCTGAGGAGGTTGCCAGCGGATCGTTTGAGGAGGAATCACTCGCTGAGTCTGGGAGTCTGAACGACAGTCGGAGTGAAGAGTTCGGGAAGAAGCCGCTCGGGAGCCAGCAGACGACTGGACGGCCTGGCCGTTTTGGAATCCAAAACGAGGAACAACGCGGTGATCACGAGCATGAGGAAGAGGAGGATGATCCGTCTCCGTCCATTGCAAGCCCGCCTCCTGTCCCAGCCAAACTCGGTCCGCTGCCGTCGTTGCCTGGCATGGGTTCTACGGGATCCTACGCGAGACCTGCGCTTGATGAGCAACGTGGTGACGAGGAAGAAGTGGCCGCGCGCTCCGATCATGAGGACGAAGACGATGATCTAGATGATGATGCTGCAGCGGCACGATTGCGGTCGCTCGAAGAGAAGCTGAAGGAGATGGAGGCCGAGGACGACACGGGAGTGCTGCAGCAGCTCAAGGAAACAACACTCCACGGGGTAGAAGAAGTCTCGAGCTCACTTCCACTTGCCAGTACCCAGAACCCCACAAGTCGAGTCGACAAAGGGGATGAGGGTGATGACGACGACAACTATGGGAGTGACTTTGAAGAAGAGGTCGAGGAAATGGAGGAGGAGGAGGTTGCGAGGTGAGTTTGGAGGGCAAGTTCAGGTTGGGTATGAGGGTTTTCTGACGTGTGGTTGTGGAACGTGTGCTGCGTTTCGGTAGCGAACTGTCTGAAGACATTGCCTCCATGTCGATGCTCTCGGAGAGCGAAGATCCAGCGGCAGTCACCACGGCCAAGCCAGAGCCGCTTTCCGCGCTGGAGCAGGACACGCCGGTGGATAGCGAAGACGCGCTCAACAGCTACGACTACATCGAGCCCGTCGAGCGACACTGAATACCATTGCAGGCTTTGATCGATCTCTCTATTGGTTCAAAACGCCGCCGTCTAGTAGTAGCTGTCTTCCTCGTCCTTGTCCTTGGTGTCGGCCTCCTTCCTGACGACCTGGAAGTCCTCGCCCATGAGCTTTTTCACGAGCGCGTCGTCCTGAATGACCTCGGGGTGGATAAAGTAGTGTTTTCCCTTGGCGCTGAACGACAGCATCGGGTGCATCGAGTTGCTGCCGGGGCGCGTGACGTCGCCGAGCTGAAACTCGTGGGTCGCGCGCTGCGCCAGCAGCGTCAGCGTCTCGGCCGTCACGACCGTGTCGTCGCGCAGCGGCGCGTCCGCGTCGACCCACATGCGCAGCACGTACGGCTGGAAGAGCACGTGGTAGAGCGTGGTCGTGCCGAGCCCAAAGAGCTACATACACAGCCGACCCACCCCGTTAAACAATCCATCCATCCCGCCAAGGTGGGGGGAACAGGGCTACGCACCATGATCGTGCCACACATGGCCCACTTGCCGATGACGGACGCCGACTGCTCGTTCATGAAGCACAGCACGGGCATGCCGACGGTCGTGAGCGCGCACGACGTGACCGACACGCCCTTCATCAGCCGTACGGCGCGCGCCATCGGGCCTTCGTACACGAGGAGCTGGCTCGGGGCGTCATCAGCACCGTCCTGAGACGACGACGACGACGTGAACGCGCGGCGCGGGAGCGCCACCAGCGGCGACGGCGACGATAGCGGACGGACCGCCAACAGCGAGCGGCGCTGCAGCAGCCGCGTGGGGCGAGAGAGCGTGGCAGTCGCGCGCACCACCATGGGCAGGACCATTATTGTCCTTGTCGAGTTGTTTTGTTGATCCCAGAAACCTCTGGCCACGATCGGTTAACTTATACGAAACCCGACAGTACACCATGGCGTGGAAACACGTTTTTTGGTGGGAAACCTGTTTTTGCGAGCGCTGGTTTTTTTTGGTTCTTTTCTCTGGCAAAAACTGAGATCTGAGAGCTGGCACGTGCCACGTATGTTTTCCGCGTCTTTGTTGAAAAGTGTAGGTAGAGAGCTATTTGAGTGAGGTGCTGCGCCGCATATGTGTCCTGGCATCCTACAGTGCGCGAGGGACTAATCGCCGGTGGTGGTATTGCC
>JAADVT010000312.1:0-32817 GCA_023335895.1 Pythium rishiriense
CCCCCCCCCCCCTCCGCGATCCCATCCTCTGGCCTCCCTCGTCTCCGCGTCAAGGAATAAGCATCCGGAGCCCAACAGGAGCGACGAATAACGAGCACTTCAAAGCATCCACCAGTCCCCAAGTTGCCGCTTCGCAGGCAGGTCGATCGTGACCTCAACTCTCCGACCGTGTGGAACACTGGATCTCTGGATCCGGAGCCAACAAAACAGTCTTCACCTCGCTTCCCGCTCCGGTCCGTCTGGGTTTTGGCGCGATCGCCACTCGCAGCCAACGAAAACCCGTGTCCGGCGGCCGTAGCCCCAGAGAGCAGTTCCCCCCGAACCTCAAACCAGCTGCTCCGATCCACCAGAGTGTTGGCCGCCGTCCCGGCGCAGAGACCGGGCGTTCTCCGACTCAGATAAACAGATCGAACATTGGCCCGCGTTGGACTGGTGGGCAGGGAGGAGCATAAGAGACACGGCCCTCTCCCTCCGCTCCCTTGTGTGCGTTCTGAATCAAGCCACGCGACCCACCCCAGCTCACACATTCCCGCGGCCACGCGAGGTCCCCAGACGACTCAGAACGATCCAGCGTCTAAACGACCAGAACATTCTATCCACCGAGCGTCTCTCGAACCCGGAGCCCACGGTCTCACGTAGCCCCCCATGCTGGACGACGAGGCCCGCCGTGCGCTCGAGCAGGAGGCCATCGCGCTCGTGAATCTCAGCAACAGCCAGCCGCTGGCCCGCGCGCCGCAGCCCTCGGCGGCCGTGGCGGCCACGGCGCCCAAGCACGGCCCCGTCCACCCGCTGCTCCAGCAGACCAAGGCGACGCTCATGGCGCGCCGTGACGACCGCCGCGCGCCACACCCGCACCGCGGCCACGCCGCCGTCCACTTCCGGCCGCCGTCCAGTGCCACGAGCAGCGCACCGGAGCGGCGGCTGTCCATGTCGGTGTTTGTGACCGCCGACGGCCAGATGAGCTCGGCCGCGAGTCCGTACGGGGCCCTGGAGCTGTCGCCCGCGGGGCTCAAGCACGACAAGTCGGCGTCACCGACGTCGACGACCATGACAGTGCCCGCGACCCACCACGGCGACGCCCACTTCTCGATGCAGTCGCTGCTGGTGAACCTCAAGAAGCGCAAGCCTGAGGACGACTCGACCGTGGCCCCCACCAAGCTGCCGCGGTTCCGTGACGTGTTTGAGCCGATGCGCCCGGAGCAGCGGACCCAGCTGCCGACTATCAAGATGCAGGCCACCCCCACGGTCTCGTACGCGACCGTTCCCGTGTCGCCGCCGCCGAGCGCGCACACCGACTCCCAGCAAGAGGACGCTCCTCCAATGGTGGAGGACTCGCCGTACCCGCCGCCGCCCGAGCTCAAGTGCAAGTACCGCACGGGCAAGTGTGGTAACCAGCGCGCGCTCAAGTCATGTGGCGACTACCACAATCTGTGCAACTACCACCGGCTGCGTGCGAACGCCAACCAGCGCAAGCTGGACCGCAAGAAGAAGGTGCAGCGCGGCCAGCCGACGGCGACTGCGAACGGCTCGTCGTCCGAGGCCACCTCGCCCGTCGCCGCGGCCCCCAAGCTGCTCGCGGCGCCGACGGTCTCAGCTGCGGCGTCGACGCTAGCCTCTTTGCCTTCGTCGTTCCTGTTGCCGCGCGCCACTCAGCCTTCCCACACGGGTACCCCCAGCGGCCACGGAACTGCACCGTTTCTCTCGTACCTCGTGCCACCGCCGTCGTCGTCGTCTTCCTCGTCGACGTCGCTGCTGCCGTCGAAGTCTGAGACCAAGTCGTGTTAGTCAAATGGAAGGGCCCTGCCGCCACTTGGTGGGGAGTGGGAGATAGAAATAGTTGCTAGAAAGACGTCCAATAGCGGACTTCGACACACAACGTCTAAGTTAAAAGATCGAAAGAAGACCACGAGAAGCACACACAACGCGCAAAGGTCGTTCAGTGAGGAGTGTCGATGCTAAGACAAGATCGGGATAACATAGAGAGGTAGTGCCGAGTAGAGGGCACAGCGAGTGATTGGGTAGAGTGAACGGTGTATATTCTGTAGGTTGGCGTAGCTGTGAGAAACAGCAAATTTGCGGCTATGTGTAGATGACGAGAAAGATCATCACGACGAGCACAAAAACCAAGAAGAGAATGAGGCCTAGCTGGCACTTGTCTACACAGCAATACAGGTCAGTATGGTACTTGCCGTGAGATGATTGCCCTTTGCCAACGTACCTTTGGTCTTGAGCAGCTTGCTCATACGGTCCATGACAAAGTTCATTTGTTCTTGCGCCGTGTCCACTTCGTCTGTGAGATCGTCAAGCATCCTACGGGTCACGATAGGAATGCGGGTGAGTGCCATGAGCGATAGTGGTCCCAATGCCAAAAGGGGTCGCGCACTTGTTCTGTGACTTGATCTCATGGTTAATGTTGATGGCAACGTCGTTTAGCCGCGTGACCGATTGGTGGAGCCCGTCAAGGTTTTGGTCCTGCTCGCGCATAATCTGCGCCTGACGACCAGTCTCGTCGCGCAAGAACCGCTCGTTGTCATCGCCTTTCCGGCCGGACGAAGGAGACGATGCCAGAGGCTTCAGCGCCTACAAGCCTCCAATGTTCGAGTTAGTCAACGCAACATCGAATCAAACGACGGGCCGGTCACCAAAGGAAAAGGTCTACACACCTTTTGCTCTTCTTTGCGAATGCGGGCCTTGACCGCATCCGACGCGATCTCACTCGACACAGCGAGAAGTTCCTGGGTTTTAGACGGAATACAATCGATTAGTATGGTGTGAGACCGGTGCACCACACGCATTGCGGACGTACCATTCTTGTCGACGAAACGAAGGCCTTACGGTCGGAAATCTCAGCCTACAGAGTACTACGGGTTAGTGGCTATGCCGTGGAATCGCCCTCAACAGACCAAAAGCGCCGTACATTGTCAATGTGCTCAAACTTGGACCGATTGGCCTCGACCATGACGATCGTCTGCTCTAGAAACTTGAGTGACTTCTCCGCTGTCGCCACAGCCGCCGTGATCTCTGCAGACAATGTCACGCGAAACCGCAAGCCGTGTCAGTCCATCGACCCGCTATGAGTCGACTCCCCACCACCAACAAAATAGAAAAACGGACGTGTAGTGAGGCTGGGCAGGTCCTTGGCGAGCGGCGACTCCTTGGCGTCGTAGATGGCCTTCCACTTGGCGTATTTCTGGTGCACGGCCGACACTTTGCTCTCGAGCTCTCTGTCGCACCCAACATCCACACCGTCAGTCTTGTGTCGGCCCAGCCTCTCAGCCTCGCGCCGTGAGAAACTCGAACGCACTCCTTGAAGACGTAGTACGGGTCGCCGCCGGCCGCCGCCGTTTTGCCGCTGCCGGCGCGCGACGCGCCTGGGCTGGATAGACTGGTCGCCATGGTGGGTGTCTCCGTCGGGTGTGCGTATTCCGGCCCACACGGTTGGGGATCGATGAGAGGAAGGCGAAGCGGCCCTCACGGCTCTTCCGCTTGTTGCAGCATCTCAGTGACCCATCCGAGAAAAACGAGCACTGAGTAGATTCGATAAGGTACGAAATCAGGTTCTCCGGCTAAGTACGATTGATCTTCGACGCGGTTTGTGGAAATAGAAAAGAGAGCATTTCCGGAAATTTGAAAACCACCAACTGTGTTTGGATCGCTGGGTCAGGAAGTTGGAAGTGTTGAAGTTGTTCCTTGATCGCTTGGCCGACGGCCAATGGCTATCATGAACATCTCAGGCCTCTTGCTCTTAGACAACCATTTCGTCCCACCCTGAACCGTTGAAGTAGAATGGCGGACACTGGAGACCGTTGAGTCAACAGTCCGCGGCCATTCTGAGGAACATCCACCACATCCGCCGAAACAGAGTCAAGAGGATCCTCCGTACACGACCCCGTCGGGCACACGGTAGCATGTTCGTTGGTTCGAGCAAGCAAAATGAGACAGAACAGTGGTGACTTTGGTGACAGAGATCGCAATGCGATCGAGAATCGTTGTATTTGTGCTTTTTTCTCACTCTAGATAAGTAAGCCATTCACCCGTGCAGAAAACTAAGTCCCATTGCGAAGTCTTGGAGCGAAAAGCACAGATGCAGGGGCTGTCGCCAACACCGCATCCGTCTCGTGCACGCACACCGCTAGACATGCAGCCCACTGAAGACGTGGGCTGAGCGGGCGTGTCTCTCGTATAGACAGAGAGTGCGCGCTTAGTCGACCTCCTCGATCTTCGGGCCCTGGTCACCGCCAGCCGAAGGGGCCGGACCGGCACCCGGAGCACCTGGAGCACCACCCGGCATGCCACCGGCCGCACCCGCCGAAGCGTACATCTTCTGCAGGATCGGGTTGGCAACACCCTCAAGCTCCTTCTGCTTGGCCTCGAACTCCTCCTTCTCGGCAGCCTGGTGGGCATCGAGCCAGTTGATGATCTCGGTGACCTTGTCGTCGATGGCCTTGCGGTCATCCTCCGGGATCTGGCTCTGGAGCTTCTCGTCGTTGAGCGTGTTGCGGAGGTTGTACGCGTAGTTCTCAAGGCCGTTCTTAGCCTCGATGCGGACCTTGTTGGCCTCATCCTCCGACTTGTACTTCTCGGCCTCAGCGACCATGCGCTCGATATCGGCCTGCGAGAGGCGGCCCTTGTCGTTGGTGATCGTGATCTTGTTCTCCTTACCGGTCGACTTCTCGACAGCCGAGACGTTCAGGATACCGTTAGCGTCGATGTCGAACGTGACATCAATCTGCGGCACACCACGCGGCATCGGCGGGATACCGTCAAGGTTGAACTTGCCGAGGAGGTTGTTGTCACGGGTCATCGAACGCTCACCCTCGAACACCTGGATAAGCACACCCGGCTGGTTGTCAGCGTAGGTCGAGAAGGTCTGGGTCTTCTTCGTCGGCACCGTCGTGTTACGAGCAATGAGCGTGGTCATGACACCACCAGCGGTCTCAAGACCGAGCGAAAGCGGGGTCACATCAAGGAGGAGCAGGTCCTGGAGCTTCTCCGACTGGTCGTTACCGCTGAGGATAGCAGCCTGGACGGTGGCACCGAACGCAACAGCCTCATCCGGGTTGATCGACTTGCACGGCTCCTTGCCGTTGAAGAAGTCAGCAAGCAGCTGCTGCACCTTCGGGATACGGGTCGAGCCGCCGACAAGGACGACCTCGTGGACCTGGCTCTTCGAGAGCTTCGAGTCACGAAGCACCTTCTCAACCGGCTCCATGGTCTTGCGGAAGTAGTCACCGCACATGTCCTCGAAACGGGCACGCGTGATGGTCGAGTTGAAGTCAACACCATCGAAGAGCGAGTCGATCTCGATGTAGGCCTGGGCCGACGACGACAACGTGCGCTTGGCACGCTCGCACGAGGTACGGAGACGACGCATGGCACGCTGGTTGGTCGTGAGGTCCTTGCGGTGCTTGCGCTTGAACTCGCTCACGAAGTGGTCGACAAGGCGGTTGTCGAAGTCCTCACCACCAAGGTGGGTGTCACCAGCCGTGGCCTTGACCTCGAAGATGCCCTCCTCAATACTCAGGAGCGACACATCGAAGGTACCTCCGCCAAGATCGAAGATGAGCACGTTGCGCTCACCGCCCTTCTTGTCGAGACCGTAGGCGATGGCAGCGGCGGTCGGCTCGTTAATGATACGGAGCACGTTGAGGCCAGCGATCGCACCGGCATCCTTGGTGGCCTGACGCTGCGAGTCGTTGAAGTAGGCCGGGACCGTGATGACGGCGTTCTTGACCTCCTTGCCGATGAAGGCCTCCGAGACCTCACGCATCTTGGTCAGCACCATCGACGAGATCTCCTCGGGCTGGAACGTCTTGCTCTCGCCCTTGAAGGTCACCGTGATCTGCGGCTTGTCGCCGGCGCCCGGGGACACCTTGAACGGCCAGTGCTTGATGTCGGCCTGGACGATCGGGTCCGAGAACTTGCGACCGATGAGACGCTTGGCGTCGAACACCGTGTTCTCGGCGTTCATCGCGACCTGGTTCTTGGCGGCATCACCGATGAGACGCTCGCTGTCCGTGAAGGCGACGTACGACGGGGTCGTGCGGTTACCCTGGTCGTTGGCGATGATCTCGACACGGTCGTTCTGCCACACACCGACACACGAGTAGGTGGTACCGAGATCGATACCGACCGAAGCTCCGGACACAGCCTGCGCCATTGTTGCTTGTTGAAGAGTTGCTGGAAGTTGGTTTGTTCCCTTGAGATTGCCGAAGCAAATTTCGAAGTGAGCATTAGCAGTGGCGGCGGTGGCTTTCCGTTCCCCCCTCTGCACCACGGAGAACCGCACACGTACACGCCCCAAGGGGCAATAACCCAGTCAAAAAGATCTCGCTGCCATGGGTGAATGGCTGGCTGAAGGGGGGGTCGAGACAAATCGAAGTGGTTCGAGAAGGCAGCGACAAGTTGGTTGTAATGCTTTATCATTGGCTATATATGATGATGCATGGGTGTTTCAGCCAATGGGTGGAGTTTAGATGAGGTATTTTCCAGAAGGGAGAGCCACGTGGAGACTCGAGCGCCCACGGTACGGTGATGGGGTCCTGTGTCGAACAACGGCAGTCTGTGTTGTGCGTGGGACGATTGAGTGATAGACTTGGAATTTGTATGCAGGATGCAAGGATCGAAAGTTCTCGAACGTTTGGCACTTTTAACCATCACTCTGGATTCACTTTCATGCCAGTCGACCAGGATCTAGAGCCAATTTCGAACCAATCGGGGGTCGGAAGAGACCCCGATGACATCATTCCACGCCACGGACATGGGTTCATTTTGGCTGAGAGACACCGCTTCGTGTGCATCGCATACACGCGGACCCGGTTCGACGCAGTTCGGTATTGAGACCAAGCGCCGTCTCTAGAACCTGGGGTTGCGCAGCGACAACCGACACGGATGGTATCTGATTGATGGAGGGCGGAGAGAAACACTAGATCTCCCGACAGTTCTGCGTGGAGTATGGGCAGGAAGAACCTCGGGAAAGAGACCCGTTTCGATGGATGAGCTGTATTTGATGCGTTTGTGGTGGCTCTCGAATCTCGCGCCGTTTCTGATACGTACGTCCAGCCTCCGCTTCTGGTGCGGGCGTTTATAGATGCTATGGGGGGTTACGGCGCGATGTCTTCCACACGCGTGTACGCGCGCACATACTCGAGGAAGAGCTCTGCTCGGCGAGAGAGCACAAATGAGGAGCGATTAGAGATGATGCATGTACCAAATATTTGGAGCCAACGTGGGAGAACGTACCCTGTCGGCGGTGGATAATGGAACGGACGACCTGTTCGTGCGTCCTGCTCGTGACCACTGTTGTTAGTACGATTGGAAGATGAACGAAAGGTGCATGCCCGTGAGTGTGCCCTACCTCCACTTGGCGATCACGTCGTGCTTCTGCGTATGGAACTTCTTCGCGCGGGCATAAGTGAACTGCACGTTACGTTGAGAAGCAGAGTCAGCGCCATGTGATCTCACTCTACACAACTTTTTGAGATAGTGAAACCAAACCGTACCTTGGAGATGCCGTTGAGGAATAGGAAGAGGGCGATCGATACAGTGAAAAACTTCACAAACGCAACGGCTCCTGTTAATTTCAGCGTGAGTCATCAGACAATATTTCTCCATACCCACATCACCAAGAGCGGAACGCACCGAGTTTCTCGCCTTCGCTGAACAGCAACGGGCGAACGCCTTCATACAGTGCACGAACAAACGACATCACGTAGTCGGCCTGGACAATCGCCTCCGGAAGCAGGTGCTCAAACTCGCCCTGTCGTGAAAAGTAGTCGTTAGCCACTGTCCGTGATGTCAAATACCTAGATAGACGCACCACAAGCGTGAGGAACGTGACCAGCGGGATGGTCCACGCGCACACGGAGAAGAACACAGCCACGAGCTCGCGCGACTTTTTGGCAGCGATCTCGAGTTCGTTCTTGGCGAGCAGCTCCTGGGTCTTCACAAGAACGGCATTGCAATCGTTCTCGACCTGGCTCAAGTTGTCCTGCACCTTCTGGTGGATCGCCATCTCAATCGACGCGCACAGGTCCGTGATCTGGTTGACTTCACCGTTCAGCGCTGGTTGACGGAGACTGTTGGCCATCTCGCTGCCGTCCGGCAGCCAGATCGCCGGGATCTCGAGGCCGTGCTGGTTGTTGATGTGCTCCTTGATGTTTTGTGTGATCTGGACCATCAGCTTCATGAGCTCCTTCGGGTTGTGGACTGTGTCGGCCTTAGTGAGGTAGTATTTCATCTTGTCAAAGTGTTTCTTGTTGAGCGCCTTGACCACGCTCATCGTGCGCGAGCACAACGCCTGGCCCATCGGGTCGAGAAACACAAAGATCAGATCGGCCGAGTCGGCAAACTCGACAATCGCGTCATTGACGTTGAACGGGTACGAGATGTCGCCGTCCACGAGTCCGGGCGAGTCGATAAAGTCGACCATGGCAAAGTGGCGCTTCGTGGACGTGCTCACGCAAGTCGTGAGGTTCTCGACCAGCGGCTTGCCAAACTTGTCCTTCAACGGCGCCAAGTGCGGATACATCATCACGGTCGAGTCGCCCTTGATGGGCGCGAGCGTCTTCTTGCTGCCGCTCGTGACGATCGTGAAACCTTGCGTCTCGATCGCCACGCCCGTGCGCTGCACCTGGTCCTCGATGTACCAGTTGATGAACGACGACTTGCCGGCGCTGTGGTTGCCGATGATCAGCACGTTCACTTTGCGCCGCGGCGCGTGGACCACGAGCCCGACGCTGCGCGCCAGCGCCGAGAGCGACTCGTCGCCGCCCGTGTACAGCGCGTGCACCTCGTTCATGATGGCCACCGCGTTGCTGTCGCCCGCCACGGGCGCCGCCGCCTTCTCCTTCTTGTTGGGGCTCATCTCGGCGTGTTTCCCGCTTTTGATGGGACCCAAAGAACCAGTCGGGCAAGGGACACTATACAGTATACAGTACTCGGGTAGACACCCACCCCCTGGGAGGGGTTAGAACAATTTATTGGCGTGTCCATCCCAATTTATTGGTCATCGAGTTGCTGCGCCACGCGCTCGATCTCGCGGTCGAGGTTCGTGAGCGCTTGCTGGACGCGTGCGGCGTGGGCCTCGTGCTTGCTCGGGCCGAGCAGGATGAGCTTGAGCTGCTTACGCATCGCGGCCATGCGCTGGCGCCGCTTTTGCTTCTTCTCGCGGGCGTCTCTCTTTGCTTTGGCCTTGCGGTCGGCACGGGCGCGGGCGGCCTGGTCGCGTTCGAGCTGCTCGTGTTCCTGCTTGCCACGAAGCCACTGGCGTGCAAAGACCACGTCCTGGTTGTGGAGCGCGAGCGCCTTCTCGGCGAGCGGCTTGGCAAATCCCTCATGGAGCAGCTCAATGAGCTGTGGGGGCGCGCCTTTGCAGTCCCTCGCTAGCTGCTGCTGCTTTCGCTTGCGGTCCAGCGCCTGTTTCAGGTGGATCCCACCCGCGACGCTCGCCTGGACAGCGGCTGCAGCTGTTGCCTTCGCGCGCCGCCGTGTCTGGAGCAACGCGCGGGCTCGTTCCATTTGCGGTGTCAGCGGATAGTCTTGGCATTTTTCGACGGCGTACCACTGGAAAAACTCGTGGAAATCGATTCTGCCGCTTCCATCAGCGTCGAGTTGTTTCATTATTTGCCTCGCCCTGGCTTTTGGAACAGGCTCGCACAGCTCAAGCGTGAGCATACGGTGGAATTCGTACTCGTCGATGTAACCCGAGCCGTCGACGTCGGCTTTAATGAAAGCCTCCTGGGCTTCCTCAAGCAACATTTGCTTGCGACGTGGATCCACGAGTTCGACAACCTCGACGGTCTCTTCGATCTCCGTCGTTTGGACAGTATCACTCGAGCGTCTCCCTACCAGACTCAACTTTTTGCTGCGCTTACGACTTCCCTTCCGGTTCGTCGTGACCTCCACTGTCCTCATCTTCCGACGTGTCGTCGTGAACACGTACTTCTTGGTCTCTGCGACCCATTGCCTCTGCCAGACTTCGCCTTCGTACTCGAAGCTTTCATCATCGAAATAAAAGTCATACGTGAGTTCACCCGCATTCCAACGTGGAACGAACGTTTTGTCGAAGACTTCCATTGCGTTCGCAACTGGAATTGTCGCCTCATCTTCAAAAATCCATTCGAGACCGCAAATCTCCTTCACAAATCGATAAAATACCTTTCGCTTGCGAGCAAAATCCGTGTGCTCGAGACACTCCACGCTTGGAAAACCGGGAACCATTTTCTTTTTCTGCTTCTTCTCTGTGAGCTGGGATAGTGCTTCAGTCAGCACGGACGGCTTCGGCACATGAAGGTTCACCGAGGGAACAAATTCGTTCAGTTTTTCTTTGTAGCGCCTCATTTGGCGCTTTGCGCGGAGTGCATCCTTCAACATCACCAATGATCGTGGTTCTGCTTGTTTGTTGAGTCCACTCTCTTCCTTTACCAGAATATCTTCGGCAAACCACGCTAATAACTCGTCGAACTCGATGAGTCCGTTCCCTGATTTGTCCATGCACTTGATGGCCTCGTCGACTTGCTCATCGCTGAGCGGTTCACATAGCTCCTCCTTGAACATACGCCTGAACTCGTTCCGATCGATTGCTCCAGACCTGTCGGTGTCGAAACGATCGAATGCGTCCCGGAGAATAGCCTCGTGTTGGACCCGAATTGCCAACAACTTTTCCTCGCGCTCACGAGCTGATTCTTCGGCCTGCGCAGCCTCTTGTTTTCTTCGCAGCACCAGGTTCCAGCTAACCCATGCGTTCTTCTCCATGACTGCTGAGGCTGTGACTCCCAGTTCACCTACCACCACTTCAACTGTCTTCGATGATCTGTTCCACTCGTGGCGTTGGAACGCCGCTGACTCCCACCAGGAGCGTCGACGTCGTCGTCTCGTTTTATCCTCATTACCGACGTCACTTGGCTCGTCGGTGTGTTTAGCTTCAAAGCAGCTCGTACAGAACGCAGCACACGTTTGCGGAGGCTCGACATCACAAGTTGAGCATACCCTTGTCGACCTCCGCACTTCACAACTCGGGCACATACGTGTTAAAGGGTTGTTGAAAGCATCAAAGTCGACGGTGTCACATAAGTGGAGGAGTCGTTTTCCGCTTTTGTGGGTCTTTGAGAAGCACTCAGCACACAGGAGTTGGTCACAGTCACGGCACCTCAGACGCCCAAGCGATGATGAGGCAACATCACACACTTGACAAAGGGGGGCGTTGGGATAACGTTGTTCGGTCGCGAGTAGTGACTTCAGAGCACGTTGAGCTCGCACACGATTCAAGTAGATCAGTGCAACTCGCTGGATTTTCTTAGTTGCACCTCTAGCAAGTTCAACTTCATGCCAGAATGCGATCCAGAACTTGTGGCGAGCTTGGAAGCGGCGAACCCACATTTGAATTGCTTTGGCCGCCTTCTGACGTTTCGTGTTCTTCCACATCGCTATGAGCTTTCGACACCATTCGCCCACTCGTTGCTTCCTTCTTTCGATCGTTATAGTTCGATGCCGCTTGGTTCGTCGACGAGCGAGATACCCTCGAACATAAGATTGCACGTCTATTGCAGTTGCTTCGCGAGAGACGTGTTGGAGATGCTCGATCCAGCGGACAAGTCGCGACATTGTGAAGGTCTGGTTTGTTTCATCATGCTGACTCCATGAAGCTGGATATACGAGTGATGGACCCTGCGCCAGGGTTTCACCGCAAACCATCTTAAATCTCCTCTTCAGCTGGAGCACTGCGCCAGTTGCCAACCGGCTTATGGGCTGTGTGGAGGACGGAGCTGGCCCGACGCCTTGCCAAAAGCCGACAATACACGGCAATCTGTCTGGTTGGAGCCCAAACCATGTCATCAAGCTAAAGCTATGAGCAGGGAGATCAACCATTTCTGTCGCGTTGCAGAAGCCGAACAGCATTCGAGCTCCTTGGTTTCTGAGAAACGACCATGTCGTGGCCGTCTTTCCGAATGCCTCCCTTATTTGCGCTTGGATTGGAGCCCATGGCATTGAAAAAAGGACAAATACCCACTCATAAGTCTTGAAAGCAGCTTGTAGTGAGGGAGTCGTGAAGTCACAGGTGTCTTTGGCCAATTGGGCTCTTGTCTCCAGTTGATACCGTACTTTCAGTCGCAAGAACAAGATACGTTTGCGAGCGCGTTTGCCCCGAAACATGCGTTGAATCCGTGTTGCCATTGCTATACGGCGTGCCCCAGCAGTCAGCTCCCAGAACACGCGAAAGCCTTGCCGGAAGTAACGCTCTTGTAGTCTCCGCGTGCGGTACGCAGCTGCAACTGACGCAATAAGGTGGTAGTCTTTCCACACGGGTACGAGTTCTTGGCTCCACTTTCTCACGACTTGACGGGCTCGACGCTTTTTATAATACGTCTCCATAGCAGCACGACTGGTTCTTTGTGAGGATTGATGCCGACGATATCTTGCCCATTGTGACCATGATGACCTTTCTAAGTGAAGCCTTCGCAGCATGGATGCTTTCTGCGTATTCTCTCGATCGCGTTTTGCACCATACACTGACTCAAGCCAGTGCCGCATACCATACATCTGCAGATTTCTCCTGCAACGCGCTCGAACTATAGTGAGAAAGCAGACAAACGACTCTGTCAGGAAACGTTGGGCAATGAGAGTCTCTTGCCCGTATCGTACCTTGTTTCTGCTCTACCATGTAGCGAGCTAGTCGAAGAAACCCTTGCCTCTTGATGTGATAACGTCGGAAG
This sequence comes from Pythium rishiriense, assembly GCA_023335895.1. Lineage (NCBI taxonomy): Eukaryota > Oomycota > Peronosporomycetes > Pythiales > Pythiaceae > Pythium > Pythium rishiriense. The sequence goes on from JAADVT010000312.1 coordinate 12,714, forward strand.
CTGTCGGCGACGTCCAACTCGCGGGAAAAATCTGCTTGATCCTTCTTCCAGTCAGCAATCGCTTTGCTTTTGAGCCAGTGTTGGTGGTGCTTCCTTGCCTTGTGTGAAAGTCGCCTCCGAGCCACAAACGCCTTCCATGTCTTCCACACGGTCAATATCATCGCCAGCTCGAATAGGAAGTTTTCACTGCACATGATTGGCAGAGCACCGTGTCTCCATGTGCGAAACACTCTTCGTGTTAGCGACAAATATGCGTGCTCGATTGCTGCCTCCAGTTTTCGCCGCTTTTTCTGTCTGTGCTGTACATGACACTTCCAGCACTTGATGATGCTTTGCCTCAGTTTGTGGTGACGGAACCACATCGCTTTGCGGACATTCCGTGTTGTTGTTGCTAGGTCCCGTGCTTCAATTTGCACTAAATGCTGTAGCTTCCAAGTCTCGAACCGAGTGTGAAGCTCGACATATCGCCTCCGCTTCCACCGCTGAAGAACACGTTGTCGCTGCTGCCTCTGCTTGTGCTGCCGATAGAGGAGAGGAAGGGCGCGATGCAGCAATAGTGAAGCTCGCCGAAGTTGAGAGATCAACACGCGCAAATGATGGAATCGCCATGCTAGCTGAATCTGCCTTGCGCGTGCAGTGGGAAATGCATGCTGGAAATATCTGAGCTCGAGGGATAGCCGAAGTGCTGCATGAACATTCAATCGACGTCTCGCGTCCAGTTGGTCGTCGTAAAATCGTGCAATGCTGGTTCCAACGGACGTCAACATTCGCTTCCACGTCGAATCGCTTCTTCCTTCACATGCCACAGACCACCTGCAAAGATGTACAATTTGCCATTCATGTACCCTCGGCTTGGCATAGCGCATGATCGCAGTACGCTTTGCTGAAAAGCAGCGCATGAGCCGTGTTATTGCTACCGAAGCGGATGCGATCTTTGCCGCCCTGTATCTTCTGAAGCAATGTTGAATGCGACGCGCCGCTGCCATATGGGTCATCACCACACGGAAAACGACGCCTTCGGCGACTTGTTGAATACAACGTGATCGATAGCCGTTCCACGCTTGCTGAATATGACACGCCGGAAAGAAATGCCGACGCCGCCATGCTTGACGAACTCCTCGGTCAATACTCCGTCGATAAACGAAAGCTCGACACATTCGTTGAATCTGCGCAGCGCCAACATGCTTGTGCAACGCGCTTGTCAGGGCCAACTCCAGCCACCACGATTCGACCACGACAGAAACGACTGCGTGGCACACGCCCCGTCGGTGCCGGACGATTTCGCGTCCTAACCGCCCTCTCCACGTGCGTTGGATCGTCGTTGCGGCTGACATGAGGCGATGGTGCTTTGCGATTTGCAACACAACGTAGTTCCTGTACGCGCACTGGATGCGTATCGCCGCGACGTGGCGTTGGTGAGCCCACACGACTCGCGCCATTTCACAGCGGGCGAGAAAGCGACGAATAGCAGACTGGATGCACACAGCACTCTGATACCGAACGCGCTCTCGATACAAGAGCGCGAGGGATTTCAACTTCCAGTGCATGCGCCACGCCCGCCAGCACGTTTGGATACGTTTGGCGGCGTCCATGTGTTCACGCCAGCGCAGCTTTTCGGTGGCGTTCCTCCACCGGAGTAGCAGCGCTCGGGACCGGTGGAGGATCCGTCGCTGCACGATCGCGCACGCGTGCGCGAGGCTGGTCTGGCGCAACAGGAACAGCCTGCGCTCCTGTTCTTCGAGGATCCGAACCTTGAGCGTCCGTTTCTTCCACACATGCCACGCCGCTCGAGCCACGCGCGCGTAGTGGGCCTGGAACGCGCGGCACATATCCTGGAGCACGACCCGCTCGGCAAACGCGCGGCGGTGGCGCTGCTCGAGCAGAAACTGGACAGGGATCGCGCGACTCGCGTCGTCGATGCGGGTCGCCACGGCCTTGGCGAGCGCGTCCTGTTGCCGCGCGACGCGTCGCTGCATGTGCTCGAGCGGATCCAGCGCCACGCGCGGCGTGCGCTCGCGGCGGCTCTTCGTGGCGACGCCCGTCGGTCCGGACAACGTCTCATACACGCGACGCGCAGCGTCGACGCGCGTCTCCAACGCGGCGAGCACCGGCCGCGGCGACGCCTCTTGTCGCCGCGGCGGCTTCTCTCGCATGGTGGCGCCCACACGGCCCAGACGCGGCCACGAGGGACGCGGCCGCTCGACACGGCTGCCGTCCACGTCGCGTTCGCCCCATGGCTCCTCTCGACTGTCTACAGATCACAACTGTTACAACCCACGAAGAGGGTTCCCTCCTCCTTTTTTTCCCGGAACGCACCGTAGCCATGAAGCGATTGGCGCGCTGCCACGGAGACGGCCGGTGGCGCGATCACGCTGGCGCCCGTGGCGTCGGCGGCAGGCAGGAACATGCCACGCGCCGCCTCGCGCGTGCCTTGGCGCGCCATGGCGCCATGGAGTGGGCGGGTGCCATGGTGGTGGCGTCGGTTTTTAGCGCGCGATTGTTGTTGGTTTCAAACATCACTGTTCCCTGGCTTTTTGTGTCCCACGGAGGTAGTAAAATGGTGATTGCAGTACGGTCGTTTTTGTGTTTGGTGTGTCTCGTGGTCGCTCATCCACAGTGCTGAAAAATCAGCTGCCTGACAAACAACCACAAAGACCGGCAGCAACAAAACGGAACGCAACACACACACAGTGCAGCTTGTCGGCTCGAGGGTCTTGAGCTAATGGTACCACGACGACTGCGATAGCACTCTTGCCACGACCACGGTAAACACCATTCTTCCATGCCATCAATCCCTCCGCTGGGTGGCGATCGAGTGCCGGCGAATAGCCACCGGGCGTATCCGAGTGTGGTGGGCTCCACACAGAATGTTAGGTTCGCGTTAGACCAGCTAGCCGACGTCCGTAAGTACGCACCTTGAAATATGTGTCGGATCCTACTTGAGGCGCAACCGCAACAAAGATGTCGCCTCTCCTCACGCCAAATGACTTGGTGTTTGTATTGGATTTCTTCTTCGTTCAGCACAACAATACATTCCCCTACCCCCAGCGAAGGCACGAAGAGCGTTCGTTGGGGTTCCCTTGGGCTGAGGGTTTCCGCCTGGCCGGAGCCGCGGATGGCGGGTAGGGCTTCGCTCTTTACGAGAATGGGATGGGCCATGCACAGCGTGAACTTGGCCGACGTTCTAGAAGCTTTCTAGTGCCGCTGAAGTTTATCTTGGTGCTGTAGTGGCTCCTTTTGACTTTTCCTCTCCCCGTTTTAATTGTCTACATTTGTCCTCGACAAGGGAACAGAGAGGCCTACGTAGTCGATCCATGGTTGCAGTTTCGCAGTTGTCCAGGCCAGTGTTCCTGTCCTTGGTTTTTTTTGTCTAAGCATGTCACGCGACACCGCCGGCAGCAGTTCTCTCTCACGCGCTTTTTCCCGCCTGTTTCATTGTTCCGTGTCGAGCGTGTGGGCCCTGCGACAAAAAATCCCAACTTTTCCTCCTGTCTCTGCAACACTTGCTCCATTTGCGCCAATCGGGAATCCATCGACTGTATTTCGCACATTGGTCGAAAATCAAAAATCCCACGTCGGCCCAACGACCAACAACAGCCTGCGGGCTGACGGTCCGACTCGGGGCCCACGACGCAGAGCTGCGGCTGTGCCCTTGAGCGACGGGACGGCTCTTGCCTCACACCATTTCCAGGTCGCTCGCTTCAAGGCAGGTCATCTCGCCTTTTCGCACTGAACGCGCCTCGCCCACCCACAGAGAAGGGCTCACGGTCGTCCCATTCGCACTTCTGCCTGTTCCTGTCGAACCCTCGGGCCGATCGAAACAACCACAAATTGCTCGGGGCCGGCACCCCTCCCCCGAAGCGATCCCCAGCTACCGTATCCACTCACACGAGCGTTGTCTCTCGCATCGAGCTCTGTCTCCCCCCTCTCTGTCCGCGCCTCAGGCGTCTAAACACACACAGCCCTCACTTCATACAACCCACCACCGCCGGTCGTTCGTTCCCCGACCCCGCATCGCCCCGACGCAACACCCCTATCCAATGTCGCGCGTCACGGGCACCAAGCGCAGCGCGAGCGCGGACGACGACGAGGACGCCGCGGCCTCGGCCTACGCGCACGCCCACGCCCACGCCCACCCGTATTTGCCCCACGGGCTCTCCGCGTCCTCGTCGTCGTCGATCGCGGTCGGCTCGGCCGGACTAACCGCCTCGGCCGCGGCGTCCTCGTCGACCGCGGCCGCGTCGGCCAGCGCCACCGGCCCGAGTGGCGCGGCCAACTACCGTCCGACGACGGCCGCGGCTGGCGGCGGCTCGCCGAGCATGAACGCGCCGCGCTACGAGCCCGGCGACAAGTCGGAGCTCCTGGCGCCGCGGACGACCGCGTCGGCCGTGAGCGAGGAAGTCTGGGCCAAGGCCATCCACGCCGTCAAAGTCCAGAAGATGAGCCTCCGCCAGGCCGCGCAGCTCTACGGCGTGCACCACATGTCGCTCCACCGCCGCGTGCGCGGCCGCTACGCGTCGACGCTCCCACCGTCGTCCGACATCCGGTCGTTCCTCTCGCCCGACGACGAGGCCGAAGTGCTCGGCGTGTTGCGCGAGCAGTTTCTCTACGAGAAGCGCATCACGACCGACGACATCCGCTTCGTCGTGCGAGCGATCGCGAGCCAAGGCGGCAAGCGCGCGATCCCGCCCGAGTTCCCGCCGAGCCGCTGGATCCTCGACTTCAAGCGTGCGCACGGCTTCGTCAAGCTCAACAGCTACGCGTACCCGCCGACGGGCTCGAGCCAGCGCAGCGGCGACGACGACGGCGACGACGTCGACGACAGCGGCTCCAACTACTCGGGCTACTCGTTCGGCTCATCGCACCGGTCCCACCAGTCTCACCAGCGCAATCGGTCCGCCGAGGCTAACGCGGACCAAAAGGGCCGGAGGTCGGCCACAGCGTCGGTCGAGTCTAACTACGAGGCTGCCGACCGTGAAGAGTTCAATGCGAGATCCGCCAACGGAAGCATCTACGACGCCGGGCTCACGACCGGCAGTAGCTCGGGCGGCAGCTACGAGAACGGCGAGAGCGAGAAACGAACGTACCGACTGAGCCACACCGTACCACCTGAGACATGGGAGAAAGCCATCGCCGCCGTTGAGCAGCAAGGCATGAGCCTGCGTGCCGCAGCGAAAATGTACGGCGTCCACTTTGCCGCGCTCCATCGCCGCGTCAAGAAACGTGCCCAAGGAGATCAAGCCAGTGGTATTGAGGGGTACTTCCAACCGGACGATGAGGCCGGCATCATCCGTGTCGTCGTCGCACGCGCCGAGTTGGGCGTGCTCATGACGTTCGACGAACTCATGGACTTGGCCCAGCGCGCGGCGTTGCGCAATTTGCCCGACTTGTCGGTCGAGGCTGCGCGAAAGCTCATGACTCGCTTCCAGTCACGCAACGAGCATTCGATCCGACACATTATCGCTGACTGGCCCTCGCCTCGCACCAACCCACTCACGGCCGTGCCGCGCGTCGTCAACACGATAGACCCCGCGCCTCGTGGCTCGGCAAGCGCTGGTGCGTCGTCGCTGGCATCGATGCCTTCACGTGGTCCGACGTCGGTCGCACCGCCTCCGTCGCCACCGGGCATGCGCGGGTACTCCTCGGCGCGCTCGGCAGCGGCGTCGATGAGCGAACTTGCACACGGGCGCGCATTGCCTGCGGCACCAGCACCATCTAATGGAGAGATGGCGCACTCGCCGCTCCCACCTCTTCGATCTGAGTTCCCGCCACCACCGCCTTCGTCGTCCATTTTTGCGCGCCACGCGTTGCACAGCAACGGGGCCACTGGGCCACCGCCCCACCGCGTACCACAACCAACGTCGTCCACAGGGGCCGCTCCCGACCGCCATGGCATGCGGTACATGAACCACGACGACCGTGTACACCGCGACCATCACATGTACGACAGCAACTCGTCCTACGACGAAGACGAGCACGATCGCGGCCGTGACAGCGGTAGCAGCGAAGGTGACGCCGTGATGTTCGTGTAGCAGCTCCTACGCACGGCCACAATGAGTCGAGTTGTCCCCGACGGCAAAACTCGACGAAGGAGGAGGCCGATAACGTTGGGTGTAAATTGTCGCTCGAGCGCGCTTCTGTCAGGAGGAGACGCCACAACTTTAATTCCAATATTTAAGCCTTGTTTCACGTACACACTACGACCCAGAGGTCCTTATCATGCGGCACTCGCATGATTGAACCCCAACCAAACAAATCCACTAGAACAATCTTGGAAGTGGAGGTTCGCCATAGATAACCACGACCACGTCGTTAGGAGTCGGACGTACGGCATCTAAATGTCATATATCACATATCATTTTTCACAAGTCCTGCCATTCCTGGTATGGGTGAGTCATCCAGGCTGGATGACTAACCCACACCAGGATGATCCAGGGTGCCACCTTCAGCAACCAGCGCGAGTGACCACCGCACACCGCACGAAGACATGACGTCTGCACAGGCGCACGAAACCATTGGATAAAGAAGCATTGCAGGAACTGACATCCCTCAATTCTTTAGCTGAGGCGACAGCATGATGCCGTCGTGGCCATGGGGGAACCCTACTGCCACTGGACAAGACAAGACACCCAGCGCAGCTTAATCCTCATTACTCACGCGCTCACAGTGACAGCTACCTTTGTATTTTTGTTGGCAGGTCATTGGTGGCCACGCTTTGTTGACAAGCCCATTTTCGTGTGCCGTCATGACCACGTCAGGTTTACACAAGTCGCATATAGCTTTTTCCACAAGTCACACATTTCATGAAGGGGCGCGTGAGCACAATCCGTCGAAGAAACTACACACAAGGCGACACAACGGAAAGGTGCTAGTGAGCTCCATAATGGCTAACGCAGCGTGGGAGGAGATGCAGCGTGAATCGAGGGTCGGTGCCGCCGACGTCGCGCGCCTATTGCGGAAGTCGATGGCCTCGACGGTCAAGAAGACGCCTGGCAAGCGTACGACGAAGCGCGAACATGCGACTAACGAGTTTAGGAACCTCACGGTCCACGAAGTAGCGTCGCCAAACCAACAGGACGTGGTTCGGCGCATGAAAATGCCCGATCGAGGCGCCCAGGGTCAAGAACCGTTCTCACTCGCGCGCGAGCTCAACAGGCTCGCCGACGAGCGCCAGGCCGTGCGTAAGCAGGCCGCTCTAGCCCTCGAAGCCCACTTACTGGCATCACATGCAGACCCCACGCTCAGCGACAACCACGGAGACGTACGATCGCCGCTGCCCGATGACACGCCCTTTAGCGACATTGCGAAGTCACTCTTCAAGCGATTCAACGACCCCGTGGAAAAGGTGCGCGACGTGTGCATCCGGCTCACCGCGGCGTGTCTCCCACACGAGCCGGACTTGCTGCGTGTGCTGCCATACCTCATGCCGGCGATTGCCAACCGACTTGATTCGCAGTGGGGTTATGATGAAGAGAACCAAGTGTTCACGCGTGACCAGTTTCTCCACGACGCGTTCAAGCGCGGCCGCGTGCTCGTGGCGGCTAGTGACGTCGCGCGGCTCCAGCCTAACGAGCCGTCTGAAGAGATCCGCCTCCAGTTCCTCGAGCTCGTCGGAACGCTGCTCGACACGGTGTTTGCACGCGGCGCGGCGTCGATCCTCCACGCGTACGTGTTTGACATTTTGCTCGTGCTCGTGAGCGCGCTCCATGACGACTTCCACGAGGCCAATATTCGTGCGTGCACCGTGCTCGCGCGCCTGTGCGACCACATGGTCAGCGTGATGAAGCACTTCACCGTGGGCTTCGTGCGCGCAGCCTTGCACTTGCTGGTCCACCGGCTCGCGCGCGTGCGTATCGCAGCGCTGCAGTGCGTGCGCGCGCTGGTCAAGTGCCCCAACTTCGAAAAATGCAAAGGCAGCGGCACCGAGGCCATCGTTGACCTGCTGGGCCACCGCGACGAGAACGTCATCCCGATCGCGGCCTTTTACACAGGCGAAGTGCGCGTCAACTACTTTGCCAAGCTTGACCAGGACGCCAACGCCGCGGTGCGCTCGGCCTTTTATGAGCTTGTCGAGGACTGGATCTTGAACCTACCCGACAGGTACGACCACGAGTCGCGGCTCATGCCGTACGTGCTCAGCGCCGTGTCGGACGAACTGGAGCCAAACGCTCGCGCCGCGATGCGTACGCTCGATGAGCTTGGCAAGCGGTACGAACAGGAACACGGAGAGGAAGTGCTCGAGATGAAGCAGTACGGCGTGGATGGCAAAAACCCGAGCAACAACTACACCAAGCCACTGCCGGCGCCATTTGACGGCGGGCGCCCGCCATTAGGTACGAGGTTGTACGTGCGTGGTCGTGCCCGACGCTTCCTGAACCCGATCCTGCGCGAGCTGGCAAATTGGCAGTCGCCGACGCGGGCCCACGCCGTGCGGCTGCTCAAGTGTGTGCTCGTGTACAGCGAAGAGACCATCACGGTCGACGCGCACGTGTTGCTGCAGACTTTGCTCAAGACCTGGGATCGCGAGGCCACGGAGAACGCCGCGCAGTTCCGCGAGATCGCCGACCTCGTGGGCCGCTTCGTCGAGCCCAAGACCTACCTGCCGCTGTTGTTGGCTCGCATCCGAGGCGACGAAGAGACTGTGGGAGCGATCGTCGCAGCTGAACAACTCGCCGCGGCGCTGGAAGTGCTCCATTGTGTGCTGGGCGGATCGCTGGACAAGACGTTGCTCCCCCACGTGCAGGAGATCGTTGACGTGTTGAGCAGTGAAAATGTCGCCGCGTTCGAGACCACGCGGATCAAGCGCGCACAGGCGACGCTCGTGCACCAGCTCATGGCGCTTCTCCAGCGTACGGTCAGAGTTCACTTTGTCGGGTACGCGCTGGTTGTTTCTGATAGCGGCTTTGGTTCTCATCAATACTGTAGGACGTGGCCACGACGCTGTCTCGGCCTTCTTCCTCGAGCACGGTCGGCTCACGAGTCTCGAGCGCGTGTTTGCCCAGCTTTTTGAGCTGACGCTGACGCTTCGCGCGGAAACGACCGACCAAGACATCTACGAGTTGTACGTGTGTGAGATTGACGCGGGGGAATCCTGAATGTGATAGAAAACTAACTAGAAACGGGTCACGGTGGCAGGGCAACGACGACGCTCATGATGCTCAGCGATGTCGAGTCCCTCGGTTCGCTGTCGGCGCTCCACGATGCACACTTTGATGCATGCTTTTCGCGTGCAGCCGGCCGCGCGGCCTTGCGATCGGCGGTTCAGTGGAGGAAACGCGCTTGCGACCAGCTCGTTCTCGACCAACTGCTGTGCCACGCGTCGCCGGCGTGGCTCGTGCAGTCGCCCGAACGCGCCGCGCTTGTCAGCGCGCACATGATCGCGATGCTGGACAGTGCATCCGAAAGTGACCAGGCGCCCAAATCTCGGTCGGCGCGTGGTCTCCATTACGAGCAGCTCCGAACCACGCTGGCGGGTCGGCTCGTGAGTGTCGAAGATGGCGATCCCGACGCCCGCGCGGCCTGGCAGGCGCTCTTCTCGACGGCCACACGTGACGACGACTCGTCGGTCGCTTCTGGGAACGCCACGGCAGCCTAAGAACATTGTCCCCCCCCTGTAACGCTCCTGAAACACGACACGTTTTTATTCCTCATCTCTCCATAGTATGTCTATCGTGGTTGACCGAGTCGGCGTGGCGTATCCCTCTGGAGCCCACTACTTGTCCTTCTTGGTCTCCTTCTTCGTGGTTTCTTCCGCAGCGGTCGTCTGGTCGCTGCTGCTGTCCGTGCGCTGCGCGAGCCACCGCTGGCGCACGACCAGCGCCCAGAGCACACACGGCACGAAGGGCGCGAGCACGATGTAGAAGCCGTCGACCGCCGTCGTGAAGCGCTGCGCCACGAAAAGCGCGACGCTCAGCAGCGCGAACGCGCCGTACACGCCCGCGACAAAGTTGTAGTTGATGGTCGGCGACGGCGTCAGCAGGCCCAGCATCCTGTCGTCGTCGTGGTCGTGGGGAGAAGGGCTCTCCGCTGAGTGTGTCGCTTGGCCGCTTCCTTCCTGGAGACCCGGGGAAGAGGTCCAAAAGACCAGCGCGGTAACAGCATTGTCGACTACCGTATAGTACCCCATAGGCGATACTATTTAGACGTCAAAAGACCAATCATGTTACGAACCGCCATGTCGAGGCTGATTACAGGGGTTTGTATCGTATCTCCCCATTCTGATCCGAACAGCTCGCTTGACACGTGGGCGGCGACACCTCTCGGGGGCATTCATTCCAGCTCCAGGCCTGGCGCTCGCGTCTCTCTCGACTGACGCTTGCGGCGGCATGAACGGCTTCGACGCGTTCTTCCCGAGCAGCAGTGCGCCGCGTAACCCGTACCGCCACGCCGAGCTCAGTGGCGGCAGCGCGGCCTCGCGGCGCCGTGGGCCCGTCGGCCGGAGCTCGGCCACGTCGCTCCAGGACCGCGTGTTCATCGTCGTCGGCACGCTGTTCTGCTTCCTGCTTTTTGTCGGGTACAAGACGCTGCCCGGCGCGGCCGTGGTAAACGGCGCTGTGGCGGTCGATGCCGCGGCAGCGGCTGGCGGTCCGCGGCTGAAGGGCGGTCGCGCGGCCGAGGCGCTCGCGGCGCCGCTCAATCTCAAGCTCATGACCTTTAACCTGCGCTTTGCCGGCGCGAGTGACGGCTTCAATGGCTGGTCGTACCGCCGTGACCACGTCGCCGACATCATCAACCGGTACCACCCGGCGGTCATGGGCACGCAGGAAGGCCTCAAGGACCAGCTCGCTGAGCTCCACGTACGTGTGGCAACTTGAATCGGAGCAATGTGGGTGGGTCTCGATGGCGCGACTGACCTGGGTATGAATGTGTGTGTGTTTGTATGCATGTACAGAGCATGCTGACGCACCCGTACGAGCGCTATGGCATCGAGCGCGAAGTGAACGGGGAATTCGAGCAGATTTTTTACGACACGTCGATCGTCTCGTTCCTCGAGGGCGGCAACTTTTGGCTCTCGGAGACGCCCGACACGGCCCACACCAAGGGCTGGGACGCCGCGTGCGTGCGGCTCGTCACGTGGTGCAAGTTCCGCCTGCTCGCGACGAAACAGGAGTTTTATTTTTTCAACACCCAGTTGGACCACGTGGGCGCTACGTCCCGCGCTGAAGGCTCGCGCTTACTGTGGGAACGTATCCAGCAGATCACCAAGACCCCGGACGCACCGCTCTTCCTTGTGGGCGACTTCAACACATACCGCCACACGAGTACGTACCGTTACTTCACTAAGGACGCTGACGGTCCCCAGCTTCTCGAAGCGTGGCCCGAGGCCAAGCAGCAGATCGGCACGGTCTCCTACACATACCACGGCTGGGCTGGTATCCATAACGACGGCGAGCGCGGCGCAACGCCGGCCGAGATGCACATCGACTGGATCTTTTATCGGCCGCAGATGAAAGTGCTGGTGACCGAGGTCATCACAGAAGACCGCAACGGCCGGTATCCGTCAGACCACTACCCGATCCAGAGCGAAGTGCTCTTCCCGAGAGTGCAGGAGCTGCCGCCGCCTTAGGACCTCCTCCATCACTAGCGTTAAATCGATCGAAAAGAATTGAACGACAAGTGGCGCTCTGTTGTTCACATTTCTACGTGTAGCACGCGCGTGGCATGCCTTGACCGTGCTTGAGCCGCACTGTGTCGAGCGCGACGCTCTCGTAGCCGCGTGTAAAGTCACCCAGGATGCGCAGCGACGAAAGTGCCGACAGTACGTTCACCATCTCGCACTGCGACGGTGCCGTCCACGGGAGCACGATATTCTTGGGGTCCTTGAGCCAGCCCGCGCGCTCATTAAGTGGCAAACTGAACTGGGTCGTCGTACCGTCGTACGAAAATGTCGTACTCAGCGGCATCGCGAGTGTGACGCCAGCGTTCATATTGCAGGTCGAGCACTCGAGCACGACCAAATTGCCCTTACCGTTCAGGTTCAGATTGGCCTGGTCAAAGCTGCCTTCGGCAGACGAGAGCACAAACTCGAGCAGACCGCCGTAGGCTGCCCATTGGTTGCCAAGGAACTTGGGTGGCGCCACGAAGTACCAACGCATCGAGTCGTCTCCATTCTCCTGGCGGTGCACGACGGCGTCGAGACCGTAGATGTAGTAGCTCAGCAGGCCGCCACGCGTGATGGGCTGGTACTGTGGCCGCGAGGTGTCGCCGTTGCCGTTGGAGATGATGCTCCAGTTGTCGATGCCACCGTCGAATGTGCTCGAGACCAACGCATCGTTGGTCGTGATCACCACAATGCCTTCCTTTGAGACTTCGCCTGCGGGGTTTGACATTGTGTATCGGAACTCGGCGTACTGGATGATGGCAGTTAGAAGGGTATGCCAAAATCAGAGACCAGCACGGAATATTCCGTACCTTGTCGAACAGCGAGGCGCCACCGTAGATGGGTCGGAGGAACACGGCGCGGTTCCTGGAGCCGGTGATCACAGTGGGCACGGTGGAGATCGCGCTGACGTCACGCTTGGGCTCGTACCCATAGTCGCTAAAGACTTTGGAGAGCTGGTAGAGCTCGCCGTACTGAGGCAGCGACGTGATCGTGACTGATAGCTGCGAAAATCCATTCCAAACGATCAGTCCGTATTGCATGGAGGGTTAATGCCGAGAAACTACAACAAGCCACACCTTCGCGCCATCATAGTTGAAGCCCTTGAAGACGATAACCGCTTCGTCGCCCGGATCCACGTGATAGATCAAGTGCTTCGCCACAGGCCTGTAGTCAAGACGAGGGGAAATCTTGGTCAGGCATAGGACCGACGGCTCATAGGAGACAGATTCCATTGACCCACCGATCCGCGAAGGCCAGCCGACCAAGCAAGGCTGTGCCCAGGACGAGTAGCGCTCTTCGCATGGTGTTCGGGGTGGCAACGGTATCCAATAAAACGCCGTTTTAAAGCTGACCGACCCGCGAGCTCGAAGCGTCGCGTTGCCGTCAAAAACGCCCAACGACGAGCGAGCCCAAGCTTTGACCAGACCGATTGGGAGGAGCCGGTATGGATTGACAAAAACTCGAGTGGAAGCGGCAGTGAAACTTGCAGCCGGTTCACTTTGAATCAGCCCAGAGGAGGGTAGCGCACGGGGGCACTTCTCGTCGGCTCCAGCCAATACGTGCTACCGATATACTAGTAGTCTGTCAACATGTAGCCGGCATAGTCATATACAGCCCCGAAAGGTTGTGGCTTCCATTTGGCGGACGGCAAATAGCATCACCACTAAAACAATGTGGTACACACCAAACCCTCCTCGTGTGTACCACACTATAGACGTGTGAGCTCCCCCCTCGTTCCTTGCTTCCAGGTCCGGATTGCCGCCGACAGAAAGAAGAAGGTTGGGGGGACCGACGCCACGATGCTGCTGAACGAGGCCGAGTGGCACACGCTGGGCAAGGTCCAGTACCAGAAATGGACGCTGTACGAGCTGGACTGGGCCTCGGCGCTGGGCGGCGATCTCCGCGACTACATCGTGAGCGCGGCGCCGTTCGCCGGGCCCGTCGCGGCGCTGCGCGACCCCAAGAAGCTCGTCAAAGTGGACGGCGGCAAGGCGCTCGCGCGCGCCATCCTGCTCTTCACTGCGAGCGGCAAGAAGCTCGGCGAGATCCCGTTCGCCAAGTACGACGAGCGCGACCCGGCCACGGGCCGCCCCAACGCGCTCATCTTTATGGGCTGGACCGACGAGCTCAAGCTGCTGTGCGTGTTTGAGAACGGCGCGTGCGTGACGTTTGCGCTCAACGGCGACACGGAGACGCGCTTCGCCATTCTGCCGCCGACCTCGCAGGACAAAGTCGTGAGCTGCGAGTCGTGGGGCGGCGGCTTCGTCGCGCTCACCGAGAAGATCGCGCTCATCCAGGTGCTCGACGTCGACTCGGTGCGCCCCAAGGTCTCGCTGCTGCCGGACTGCGGGCTCTCGGAACACAACCCGCCGACGTGCATGGCTGTGATCGAGCCGCGCTTCCTGCGATCGATTTACCCGGAAGTGCTGCTCGGTACGAGCAACAACTCGATGGTCGTGGTCGGCCGTGAGAATGGCGCCGCTGACATGGAGCTGCGCGACTCGATCAAGGCGCCGATCTCGGCAATCGCTGTCGCGCCCAACGGCATGTTCATGGCGGTGTTCACGCAGGACGGTATCCTCACGGTGATGAACACGATGCTCGACAAGAAGATCCTGTCGTTTGACACGCAGAGTAAGACCAGTCCGCTCGCGATGAAGTGGTGCGGTGAAGACAGCGTGCTGCTCTACTGGCCCAATGCCGGACTCATCATGGTTGGGCCGTACGGCTCGTGGCTGCGCTTCCCGTACAACGAAGGGCTCGTGCTCGCACAGGAGATTGATTGTTGTCGCGTGTACACGGCGTCAGCCCACGATATTGTGATGCGCGTGCCAACCTGTGTTGAGAACATCAAGGGTGTAGGCTCAACCGCACCGGCCGCGATGCTCTACCAGGCGATGGACTCGTTCGACTCTGGAGATGCTAAGGCCGATGAGCACATCCGTTTCATCCAGAGCCAGAACCAACTCGAAGAAGCGATCAAGGACTGTGTGGACGCGGCGGGAAGTGAATTTGACTACGCGAGCCAGACAGCATTCCTGCGTGCGGCCTCATATGGCAAGTGCTTCGTGGATGGAGGAGCCGGCGACGGAGCGAACAATGCCAACCCAGACGGGGAAAACGGAGGAGCGGCGACGGAATTGGACTCGGAGCTGTTCGTGGACATGTGCCGCAAAATCCGGGTGCTTAACGCGCTGCGGCAGCCGAACATTGGATTCCCGCTAACCTTGGGTGAATTTGAGCGCCTCACCCCGGAGGTTGTGATTAGTCGTCTTGCAGCTCTGCGTCATCACTTGCTCGCGCTCAAGATCTGTGAATACATGAAGGTGGCCACCGACCGCGTGCTTGTGCCGTGGGCGTGTGAGAAGGTCAAGGCATCGGCCGACATTCCGGATGATGAGCTCGTCGCATTGATCCGCAAAAAGTTGAAGCACGCCACCCTCGTCTCGTACGCGGACATCGCGACCTGTGCTGAGCGTGTGAACCGTCGCCGCCTTGCGACTTTGTTCCTGGACCTCGAGCAGAACGCGACAGACCAGGTGCCGTTGTTGTTGTCCATGGGTGAGTTCGGACTTGCTCTAGACAAGTCAATTGAGTCCAACAACACGGACTTGATCTTCATGACTCTCTTCCACATTGAACGCGTGCTTCCGTCCATGGATGAGTTCCGCCGCGTGCTCAACAGCCACCCAAAATTTACCGAAGCGTCGAACTTGATGTTGAACTACTACAAGGCCAGCAAGTCGTCCAAACTGCGCGAATTTTGTGGGGATCTGGAGAGCGCCGAAAAGGGTGTGCTGCTGTCGCTCAAGGCCCCGTCACTGGAAGATAAGCTGGAGGCATTGAAAGACGCGATGGCAAACTACAACGCGGCGAAGTTGCCGTCCTCGGCGAAGCTGGTTGAGGAACAAGCAGACTTGTTGCAGGAGCAACAGAAGCTCGAAGAGAAGCCCGAGAACATTAAGAAGCGCCAGTTCGTCGGACTGTCCGTGACGGACACACTAAAGCTCCTCATTATGGACAGCAAGTACGAACCGAAGCTCGCACAGGTTGTGTCTACGTTCTGGAAAAAATTCAAGGTCCCTGAGAAGCGGTTTTACCGGGTCAAAATTAAAGCCCTCGCGGAGACCCAGCAGTGGGATGCCCTTCAGAAGTTCTCGACCGAGAAAAAGACCCCACCTTGTGGGTTCAAAGCCTTCGCAGTCGCGTGCCTCGAGCAGGGTGAGAAGGCGCAAGCCGAGGCCTACACGGCCCGCATCACGTCAGTGGACGAGAAGTTCGACACACTGATCCACTTGGACATGTACTACGACGCGCTCCAGCTCGCGATCAAGCAGAAAGATCCGGAGAAGCTCACGAGCGTGCGCAACCTGTGTGGTGACCCGGAAATCTGCGACCTCGCTGACAAGGCCGCTGTCGACCTCGGATTCGTGTCGTAAGTCTGTAGAGTCTGCAGAAAAGGAAGAGCGCGCAGGAGCAAGAAGAGAATCGTGTCGTTATGAACAAAACGCAAAGAGAGGGGCGCTTTTGGTCTTGTGGATCCGATTTGTGCAGTTTGTTTTGACATGGGTACATATTATATCCCGATAAAACCAAAACCACTATCCAAAAAATCCACTTTGTGTTAAGTACGCCTAAAGTGCGTCACCTGCCCCCATCCCACCTTCCCGCCCTTCCTCCAGTAGATAACGAACTCGACAGCGATGGCGCCGGCGCACGACCCGCGCGACGCGCTCTCGGCGCTCGAGACGCGCGCAATCCGCGAGAAGGAGCGGCTCACGTACAACGGCACGCTCGGCTCCGTCTGCGCGTTCCTCGTGGCCGTGCTCGGGCTCTCGCTGCCGTCGCCCTGGCGCGTGCTCAACGGCGACTGGAGCAGCTCGCTGCTCGTGAGTCTGGTCGGACTCGCCGGTGCGTTCCAGGGAGTCGAGGGGGAAGGAGAGAAAAGACCGAGAAACTGACTGGACTGTCATTTCGTGTTGGTGTGTAGCCCATGGCGTGCTCGTGGTCTCGGTGATTGTCGCGTTCCGGTGCGCGCAAGTCCAGGCGGCGGATCTCTGGGAGCAATTCACGGTCAAGGTGAGAGAGGACAGGACTGAGGGACCGACTCCCCTCGATATACGGTGGCTTACGTCGCGTGGTGGATGGTTGTGCTTTACAGTACCTCGGCTCGTCGCAGAGCAAGCCGACTGAGCCGGACACGCCCGTGGATCGCATGGCGGCCTGTACGTTCTTCACTTCCAACATTGCCAAGGAGTTGGATCCCATTGACACCTCCATGCTGACGTTGATCTTGCTGTGCCGCACAGTGCACGATGTTGTGAACCTCAAATCACTTCGTGCGACGACGTCGTCGCTCTCACCCGTCCACAAGACCACTGCGACGCCCAGTGAGACGCAGCGCCGTTCGTTTTTCGACCCGCCGGCCGTGACGACTGTGGACGAAGGCAAGGCGTACATGCGGCGCCTCCAGCAGGCTGCACGCGCAAAGGAGACCAGCGAGGACTCGTTCCAGTCCTCGTCGGGCTTTGGCGGTGGAGCTGCTGGGTACCCGAACGACAACTTCGGCGTGTACGGCACGGGCGCGATGCTGCCGCGCGTCTACCAGGCGTCTGGTTTCGACCCGTCGATGCGTGACACGTCTGAGGAAAAAGAGGAAGACGCGCTCACAACGTCGTCCAACCCGCAGGTCGCGTGGGCGCAGCTCGAGGATGTCGGACTCGCAATGTTTATGCACCTGTACGTGCGCAACATTCGCCGCCTGCTCGCGTGCCATGTCAAGGATTTTGTCGAGGCCTTCGTTCAAAACTCGCTCGAGCTCAACGAGTGCGGCGTCATGGCTGATGTGTTGTTGCGCCGCATGCCGGCGCAGGCACTGTTGTGCCCGCCTGAGGGAAGCCAGTTGCCGCAGATGATGAACGTATCGCTGGCCGACATGGTCAGCTCGCTCAAGCGCCACCCGTCGTTCATGTCCAAGACACGGAACGTCTACTTGTTCGAGGAGCACATGACGTATGAAAAGTACCTGAACGTCGGCGAGGCAACAAACGCTGCGTTCTCGTCGCTCGAACGCCAGGAGTACGTGCTCGAGCGGTTGATCATGCTCTCGAAGGACCGTAACTTGGACCGATTCCGCTGGGACAAGGGCGCAACTACCTACAAGGGCAAGCCATGGAGCGAGTCGTTGCCTTCGGATATCGACATTCTCATGAACGTATTCTGCTGCATCATGGACAACGTTCTGCCGTCAGAAAACGAGAAGGATCGGCCGTTCACCAAGTCGTATTTCATGGGCAAGGCTCCGCGCCGCCCGTTCACTCCGCAAATGCGCAACAACCTGTACTTTGTCAAGACCGTGCAGCGCCCGCCGCACTTCAAGATCCTCGCCAAGGCTGTTGTGCGCGAGATCGTGCCGGTACGTCGTATGATCTTGTTTCGTGTTCGTGTTTGCTTGTTAGTTACTGACATTGATTTATTGCTTCCGTATAGTGCGAAGAGAATTGCTTCCACGCAATTGTCGTCTACCTCCACGCGCTGAAGAAGCAGAAGGCCGGTCATTTGGAGAGCATCAACATGCATCGCCTCATCGACCAGGTCTTTGATATCTCCAAGTAAATCAGCTTACGAAGTTGTAGAATCCTTCCACGCCCCGAACAAAGCCATTTTACAGCATGCTCGCCTCTTCTTTCTCTCTGCTTCGATCAAGCGAACGAAGAGCGTCGACAAGCTTTTCTCATCGAGAGATGCAGTGGCCAAAGGAAATAGAGGGCAATCAATCTGAATCGTGTTGGACAACTCGAACTGACACATGCGAGACATCTCTCTAGGATACAGCCACTTTGATAGTCACGGACAAGACTGTACTTCACATGCAAGTACGAAGTATGGTGGCATCTCCAACACCAAATCTTGAAGGGAACTTTGTGGTTGCCCAACACCAACGCTCGGCGTCTTGTTCACGCAAGAACGCATGTGCTTGGACCATGTATTCATTCACTAAAAACCACAGCTTCAACTCAAAGCAACGCCCGGAACGTATCAATCCTAATCCACTTGATGCCTGTTGAATGCGCTACGAGGAGAAGCTGAAGCTCGAAATGGTGTTGACAGTTTGGCGAGCTATCGCCCGTGCCATAGAGGCGTCGGGACCAAACACGCTTGCGACATCGAAGTACTGCTCGAACACGTCACGGACGCCGCTCGTTTCGCCACGTTCTGCCTGCAATAGTCGGCAACATCGTTGTTAGCATGCGTCGCTTCACTGGCTCACGAATGAATGGAAGACGGATGTCTGATTCGCTACGTGGTGTCTCCGAGAGGATTGCTCGTATGGCTGCGAAAGCTTGCTCCGGCGTGTCTATAGTTGCTTTGTAGACGGTAATGTTCGACTTCTCCATAGTTGACACCCAGAAGAACTGCCAATTGTCCGTCAAGTTGGTGAGCAGAGCCATCACCGAGTCTTTGGCGAGCAAATCAAGCGCGACCAGCTCAGACAGCGTCTCGTAGATGGAACCTTCACTGACTTCCCGTTTCACCTCGATTAGTATCCTTGCCCCAGGAAGGAAACACACATCGAGTGGATTGTGCTCAACAGCATTGCTTAAAACGAGGAGATCGGTGCGTCCTGCAAGCTCGATGTTAAATCCGTCTATAGCAACCGAGAGCACGTCGTCGTTCCTCTCCACACCGAACACGCACAGCTCCTTTTCAGTCAGCACGTCGCCAATATTTTGTTCCACATAGGCACGGTAGAGATCGCGATGTTGTTGTTGAGATAGTTTCCCTTCACTGTTCGATTCTTGCATCTCGACACGCCCCCAATGGAATGGCTGAATCGAATCGTCCCGTCCAGCCTTGAATGGATCCGTTGGCGAGACCTCTACACGAATTTTTAAGTCGTGAAGGAGCTGCTCGCCATTCTTTGAGTTCATGCGAGAGTGGCAGTATCTCTTGCGCTTCGTGGAGGAATCATTGGCGTCTTTGGTCCGCTCCGACTTCGATTCCTCTTGAGCACAGATTGCTGCCGCCACTCTGACCAGGACGTGGATCACTCTCTTAGGTGGCTCAAAATCCTTGTCAAAGTACGCTGGATCGCTGAGCTCCCACGTAGGGTTCATCTCCAGGAACTGCGGGTCCACATCGCCGCGTAAAAGCGTTCGGTTGTCCGGGTTGTCCGCCATCCAGACACCACCTTTCCGCGCCAGGTAAACCACCAAGTTGCTCTCGTCAAAGTCAACCCTCCGACGGTCGTATCTCTTGCGAGTGAAAATCGCGGCCTGGAGCTCGAAGACCCTGGCATCTCGCGGGCCTTTCACGGGGAACACTGCCGCCTCTCCATACATTCCACACACCAGCTCCATCTATTGTGCGTTTCACCGATTTTGGTTGTTTCGACCTCATGTCCTCGGTATATGACCTCAGGATAACGAAAGGGTTAGGTGAATGAGTACGATTTGGGCTCGACGGTGCCTCATAATAAGAGCTACACGTGACTTTTCATCC
>JAADVT010000313.1:0-32706 GCA_023335895.1 Pythium rishiriense
GGGGTGAAGGAGGTACGGAGCAGAATAGATCTCCAAGCAGCCGCGCCGAGCGGGGCTATCCGTTGAGCCGGACCGTTCTCGGGCGGTCCATGAGCAAACATTTCGAGTGCTTGGTGGTCACGGTGTGTAGAGCGGAACTCCCCAGGCTGAAGATGTGACGAATGAGATGGTCCTCGTCGACCCCGAGCAGAGTGACGCTGCCGACGTGGGTTCACGACTCGATTGAGCTGCAACCCGAAACAGCAACCCAACCAACGGTCTCTCGGGACCAGACTTGTTGATCCAACAAAAAACGGCTGGTTGCATGACGGGGACAGTCGACGAACAGCCGTCGTCCAGCACCACAAGAGACAGAATAAGACGAAGCTGAGATATCGTGTGGTACACATCATTATGGTGTGGTGCACACCACCCGTATCCTTCTTGCTGATCCGACGACGACGCTTCGTGGATGACAGCCGTCATCGGACAAACAGCCCCACGTCCATGAGCAAGCAAGTGCCAGCGTCGACGCGACAGTTCTTCACGCTCAACTTCCCGAGAAGCGCGTTCCTTCGCGCGATCGGGGCCATCTATGCGGCTGCGTTCGCGTCCATTGCGACTCAGATCCGCGGTCTCTACGGCGAGTACGTGCTGCCCATGGTGCCAACCAAAAAACCTTGGCTCACGTTGTTGGGGGATGATTTGGCTTCCGTAGGGATGGTCTTGAACCGGTAGATGTCTTCTTGCATCGGCTCCAGCAACGCGACGAGCAGCTGCGAGTGGCTCCGCCCGTCTCCAAGATGGCAATCTATCCGACGGCAGTGTGGTTCCACGAAGCGCTCCAATGGTCACCGAGCTTCATGATGCAAGTGATCGCGCTCGCAGGGTTGACAATATCTCTGCTCATACTGTGTGATGCAAAATGGCGAACGACGCTACCGCTTGCGTTCGTGTGGTTCGGCTATCTGTCCATTGTGCAATGCGGCCAAACGTTCATGCAGTTCCAATGGGATTCCTTCTTGCTCGAGGTCGGCTTCTTGGCGATTTGGATCGCGCCGTGGTGGAGTACGGAAAGTGATGTATTTGAGACTCCCCTGTCCATTGTATGGACGCTGCGCTTCCTGTTCTACAAGTTCATGCTCATGTCTGGCGCGGTCAAGATCCAGTCAAGATGCCCGACGTGGCTGGGACTCACAGCACTTGAGTACCACTTCGCGACGCAGCCATTACCACTACCGCTGGGATGGTACGCACATCAACTACCGGTACGTTTCTTGTGTCTACCGCTTTGGTCAGTAAGGAACTTCGCCATAACTTCAAACTGTTTTGCGCATCCAGCCGATTTTCCTGCGACTTGGAGTTGCTGCAACGCTTCTCTTCGAAGGGCCTTGGACCTTCTTCATCCTCGCGCCTCTTCGCCCACTCCGACAGTTCAGCGTTGTGATGCAGATCTTGCTTCAAGTTATGATTATGCTCACGGGAAACTACAACTTTTTCAACCTGCTCACGGTGGTCATGGCGATGACCCTGTTGGACATCCGCAGTTACACCACGATCGACACTGAACCAAAAAGCGCACCCCACACAGCTGGGTCTATTGCACGTCTCGTTCGGAAAACGGATAGACAATGGCAATCTCTCCAACAGCACCTGCGCACAATGATCCTGGCACTACTTGGTGCTATCGGCTACTGCCTGTACACCTTTCTCGACGTCTTTGCTGTTGGGTATGATTCGTCTCTTCTCCGCCAAAACTCGTGGGAACCCTTCATCCTGTCAATCTGGATCAAGTTCACTCCTTCGGTTGAAGAAGTCCAAGCGTGGATTGCTGAAATATTGCCGGCTTCAATCGCTTTCTCTGCTGGTCTGATTGCAGCAGCCTCTGTATGGCAACTGCTCATGGTGTGGTCATCTTTGAGGTCTAGTACTCGTCATCACGGCTCGCGATGTCTCAAGTCCATGTATATCCTCTCATCCTCAATGATCGCCGCGTTGGTATTCTGCTCCAGCGCCTTGACTCTTTCAATTCTTGATCGGCCGTTCCAGCAGTCCATGCCTCTGTTCATGCTGGAAACGTACGGGGCAACATCGCATTGGCGGATCACGAGTGCGTATGGTCTGTTCCGTACGATGACTGGAGTTGGATCTGTGCAACACAATGGTCAGCCGCACCCTGTGGTTGCTCGGCCGGAAATCATTCTCGAAGGCACGAGTGACAACGGTGTGACGTGGAAAGAGTTCCACTTCCTCTACAAACCCGGCGATGTTGATCGCGGTCCTCGAGTGAACGTTCCGTTCCAGCCGCGACTCGACTGGCAAATGTGGTTTGCCGCGTTGGGCAGCTACCAAAGTGCTCCTTGGATCGTGCACCTTGTTGACAAGCTGCTTCGTGGGTCACCGGAGGTCAAGGCACTGCTCGACTCGTCACGCGACCCGTTCCCGCTCCACCCGCCGCACGCGATCCGCGCGCAGCTCTACTACTACGACTTCACAAGACTCAATACGACGTGGCATCGTACGCTCCCCATGGTAGCCATCGTCAATGACACCAGTGAAGCCGCTTGGTGGTCACGCACGTTGGATGGCGAGTACTTGCCCGCACTCGAGCAGGGCAACCCGACCGTCGCCAAATTCGTTCAGCACCATTTCGGCCGCGAGACGATTGCACCCACGCCACATCCCATGGGGTGCGACGCATCCTCCTCCTCCTCTTCACCACTTCCATCGCTCGTACGCGCATGGAGCTGCCACACGCTCCAGTATCTAGTCACGTGGCCCGTCACTTCGGCACTCATGCTCTCCAGTTCGCTGCTGCTGCTGGTCCGCCGCTCAAGTGTACCCATGTCGCACTTGACCACCCAAACACCCAAACAGAAAATGGAATAATCCATTTTTGGGTGATCGTGCACGTCTTGTTTTTCCTGCGAAAATCGAAGAACTGGATTGGGTGGAGGGCGCCGGCAAGCCCACGTTGAACCTTTGGCATCCCGCGCCCCTACAGGAGGAATGACCCGGCGAGCGACTGTCGCCTGAGCGAATCTTGGAGGCTCGGCGATCCGTGGCGCACGAGGTTTATTCCCCAGGAACCTGCGGTGAGAAGGTCGGCGACATGACGGATCGCGCCTTGTGAAGATCCGCCGTCGAGTGGTGATGGCTTATGGAGGTTGATGGCTCGATCCATCAGGCTGGGAGGGGCTGTTTGTTGCTGTGTGTCTCGTTGCGTTTCGCGTTCCGCCGTTTATTCGTTCCCACCACATTCCATACAAACATCAAGCATAGACGAAGATGTCACCCTGCCCGACCGTGCACCTCGTGTCTCTGTCTCTCGCTCAGAAGGTTTTTCGACCATAAAACCTCGTCGAAAGAGAAAAACACAAAATCAAAAAGTTTCCAAGAAGTGAGCCCTTGACCACCCAGGGGGGAGCGCTGGATTTTGCTGGTCACTCGCAAGAATCAACCAACCCACGCAAGGTGAGCGAGACGTTGGAGCCCCCCCTTCTCTTTACGAGTGAGGGGGCCGGGCGAATGAGAGATAGAGAGATAGAGAAGGAGAGACTGACGTGAGGTTGTGTATGATGCTGTAGTAACCATGGACGCCACCGATAGCCGCAAGTGCCACAACTGTGGCAACACGGGCCACCTGCGCCGCGACTGCCCGGAGGCCCCGGCCAACGACGGCTACTCGGGCGCCGCGTGCTTCGGCTGCGGCAAGACGGGCCACCTCAAGCGCGACTGCCCGTCGAACGTCGGCGGCTTCAGCAACGGCGGCGGCCGCGCCTGCCACAACTGCGGCAACGTCGGCCACCTGCGCCGCGACTGCCCGGAGGAGGTCCAGCCCCCGAAGTGCCACAACTGCGGCAACGTCGGCCACCTCCGCCGCGACTGCCCGGAGGACCTCCGCGAGAGCCGCAAGTGCCACGGCTGCGGCCAGGCCGGCCACCTGCGCCGTGACTGCCCGGAGGACTCGGGCGTCTCGGGCGAGAAGTGCTACCAGTGCGGCGGCACCGGCCACTGGGCGCGCAACTGCACTAACCCGCCGGTCTCGGCTTAAGGTGCCGGCTGCATGGGAATGCAAGGGCCCTCTTTGCGTGTGTGAGTGTGGGAATCGGGCGGCAGCGAACTCTTTGATGAACAAGGTGGTTTGAACGTCGACGAAGGAGCACACAAAGAACGAGATGATGGAGGCACGAGGGCCAGAAGAGAGGGAGAGAGAGGAGAAGAAGAGGATATGTATCGTTGCACGGGGGCAGGACTTCGCTAGTCACTAGTTTTCAATAGGTCACCCCACGCTGCTGCTCGGTCGACCGAAACGACCGCCGCGTGGGTTAGCAGAGAGAGGGAGGAGGAGAGGAGTTCGGTATCTGGATATAAACTTATGATCATCTCGATTCTACACAATTGGCCCACGCTCATCTCTACACTGGTCTTCACTTGCGGGCTTGTGCGACGTGTGACAAGACAGTGATGTGGTTAGAGAGATGGATCGGATCACTTCAAGTCCCTTCAACTTCACATATCGCTGCGAGGTGTCTTTAGGCCGATAAAAACTCAAGTCCTTAGGATTTGTGAATGAGTTGTGTACCGTGCGGGTTCCTGAGTCGGCATCCGCTCCCACTGGTCTCGTTTGTCAGGCGAGCAGAACAATAGTTGCTCAATGCTCCTTTGGATCGCTTGCGCAACACAATTTCCATCACCTTTGAGTCCGTCAGTCTCAAAACGCAAACGAGAATTCCCCATAGTTTTGATTCCTTCTCATTATAAATGTGTGCGTGCACGCACAGCATTACCGAGCATGTTGAAGCTACGGTCAACCGAACCATGGGTGGCATCTCATCAGAGTTTTGACGAACTACACAACGATAGATTGGCCGTTGTGGTGTGCTGTGTTGTTAGCTCGTGTGTGCGGGAATTCAGGTCGCAGCGGTATGTTTCGCTGCAGATCTGAGCATACCCAATCTAATGAAGATCGCACAGTGCGCTCGAATCCCCTAGTGAGAGAGGGGGATCTGCAAGTCAGGGAGGATCTCTTTCCTCATAAAACCTGTAGTATGCGTAGGTGAGGTGGTGACGAAAAGGCAACGGCAGTTCGCACTCCTGACGACGAGCGAACAGACGCAAGATCGATCGCATAATTACGGTATACTTGGGTCATTTAACGATCTCTCGGTCCACGACTCCGCTTCACACACGCCCGAAGAATGAAACGACGGCGTCTTCTGCACAACAGGAGATCCCGATCGTTTTGACGACGCGAAGATTCGACGCTCGGCGTCGGCATGCTCAGGCTCCCTCCTTGAACGAGGCGAGCTCACGACCGTCGCTTCTCCCTTGGACGCGTCGACGGCATCCGCGGGGCACTATTGATTCGCCGCTGCCTTTGCCGCGAGTTTGCGGTCGCGGTCATCCATCCATCGGTCCCAGTCCGTGAGCAAATGGATCTTGGCCTGTTCCCCCACATCATATTCCCCCGATCAGTCTCCCCCGGTTATTCAAGGATATATCCAGATCGAGGTGCGCATCAAGTCGCACCTGGTGCTCGCGGCGGAACTGCCACTTGTTAACGGCGCCAAAGCCGGCGCCCATGAGCGTGAAGGCCAGCGAGATGACCGCGAGGCCCGGCAGCACTTGGTACGGCATGGTTCTCTCCCTTTGTTCCCCAGTGTCCTGTGAGCCGCTCGCTCTATTTGACCAAAAACCCTGCGAGGGGTGCACCACCCAAACCGCCGCTCGCACCACCTTCTCGTAACATTCCACGAAAAATGGTGTGTTTCACACAACATAAAGGTTGCACGTATGTGCCGTGGTTGGCCAGCAGAGTGATGGTCACACCGAGTTGGTGTTTTTGGCGCGAGGTTTCCCCAGCGGAATTCGGCCTCTGCGCGGGTTGATCGAGGAACCATTACGAGGGGAAACGAGCGCGGTCTTCGCGCTGTGTGGCGCGACGAGGAATCGGGATCCGGTCGTTTGGACGCTTGGAGATGGACGAGTACGCACCCACGCAGCCACTCACGCCGCACGACGGCGACGCGCCGCGCGTTCCGTGGACAGCGCGGCTCGAGCTGTTCGAGCAGGACTTTGACACGGCCATGGCGATCTGGAGCGTGGAGGACGCGGCGGTCGGACGGCTGTGCGCGGACGAGCAGCCCGTGACGCGGCGCCGCAGCCACCTGTCGAGCAGCCAGATCGAATTCAGCCAGTTGTCGGACTGTTCCCAACGCGAGCCATCGCAGCGCACGTCGAGGAGCAAGAAACGCCGGCGAACTGTGTCCGAGCGGGAAGCACGCGACGGGCGCGAGGCGCCACTGCCGCCGCTTTCGTCTT
The DNA here is from genome assembly GCA_023335895.1 of Pythium rishiriense. Classification (NCBI taxonomy): domain Eukaryota; phylum Oomycota; class Peronosporomycetes; order Pythiales; family Pythiaceae; genus Pythium; species Pythium rishiriense. The sequence goes on from JAADVT010000313.1 coordinate 6,304, forward strand.
CGACGGACTGTACAGGTGCCACGCAGGACCTTGACGCAACGCAGGTTCTCACGATGGGAACTGTAAATCCCACCCAATACGATTCGCTTACGCGAATTGCGGCAACACAAGAAGCTGGTGAAATGGTGCAAGAAGCTGATGGTGAAGAACGAGAAGACCGGACAAAGTTGATGGTTGTCCCGGAGGTGGTTGTCGAAGTGTTCAAGACTCCCATGTCGAGTAAGCGGCAGAACAGCGGTGTGAAGCACTCAAATGAGATGTTCGCCTCGTTTTCTCAAGCAGATGTTGTGCGTGAGAGCCCCCTAGAGGTCTTACGATCGATCCATCGTGAGCGCCCTACGGGACAAGCCCCGGATGACGACGACATAATTATCAACTCAGGATTCAGTACGGGATCGGGAAACAGTGTGAAGATAAGTCGGAAGCGCTTGCGGGAAGTCGAAGAAAGCTGGTCAGAGGTTGAGCGATCTATCAAGCCTGGTCCTACATCCCATCTTCGGAACGAGTCCGAGTTCTTGGATCGAACGCCAAATGCTTTGGAGAGTACTCGCGACGATGTCATGAGTTTGCCCTCGATTGAATCACGCCGACTGTCATTTTCGGCAATCCATGACCAGGATGAAGTTCATGCTGAATCCTTGCCCACTATCGGATTCCGAACAGGCTCTGGCAAAAGTCTTCGCCCCAGTGGAAAGAGCCTGCAAAAATATGAAGCATTTCTCTATGGCGATGAAATCGGCAAATCGAGCCCTCTCGGCGGGCCACAACATGTTGACCCAGATGCCTCTCTCCACAATACTGGATCAGCTCACACGCAGCCTGCTTCTCCGCTGCCGAAGTTTTGCGATGTTGTACGCGATCAAGCTGGATCGGGAACAGCGATAACAGGATTTTTGACGGGTTCCGGAAGGCAAGTAGCAGTTTCCCAAGATCGTCTCTCGCAATTTCGCCGTTCGCTCTATGATGACAACGTATACGGGTTACAATCGACTACGGCTGGCCCAGCAAAAAGTTCTACTCAAGATGAAGCAAACATCTCATCTCGATCAGCTCATCCCGCAGAAAACGTCCCGATGGCCGGCTTTCAGACTGCATCAGGAAAAGTTGTTGAGATATCCGAGGAACGACTGAAGGAAATTGAAGTTCGATTGTTTCGTGACGAACGTGCGGCTGGAAGCTGTGGAGACCATGATAGACGAGCTCATAGTAGTGGTGCATCAATTGATTCGAGTTTGCCGATCACGACAAGGTCCGAGCCAACCGTAGAGCACATGAATGCACTGACCGCTGCCAGCGGTTTCCATACGGCTTCAGGGTCTCGTATTCGCGTCTCGCAGGAACGGTTACGTGACTACGAACAACGCTTGCTGTCTGAGGACTGCGAAGCTGTTGATGCTCCAAATTCTACGGATGCTGGCGCGAGTTGCACTAATATCTCAACCAAGACTGTTCTATCTGGATTCTCAACTGGAAACGGTGGTCGGATTTTGGTGTCGAAAGAGCGCTTTCAGCTGTATGAGAAGATGCTGGCAGACGAGGAGTCGAGCGATCAGATTGCTTCATCGACAGTTGTGGCTAGTGAAAACTCTTTGCATTCCGGAGGGAGTTTGGTTGGCTTCTCCACTGCTTTGGGGAAGCCAGTGGTCGTATCCGAGGAGAAGCTTCGACTTTATGAGGATAGACTCGCCAATGAGCAGGGCTTTGATCCATCATCAAGGCATGATGGCCATTCTGCTACTCTGATCCAGTCAAACGACGAGGTTATTGGTGGTTTTACTACTGGTGCTGGGCGGCAGATCGCCTTGTCTCCACAGAAGCTCAGCGAATACCAGGAGAAGATGAATGAGTTGGAGAAGAACACCGAGGGATCGGACCTGCCAAGTCGCAGAAGTGTTGAGCGTGGTGTTCACACACAAGAAAAGGAACGTGAAACGTCGTCCGTGGTTTTTTCAGGTTTCTCAACTGGAAGCGGTCAGCGCGTTTCAGTCTCCGAACAACGCCTCAGGGAGTACGAGGCAAAGATCTCAGAGGAGACAGACAACGCAGGGTCTTCTTTCTCGAGCAACGATGAAAAAGAAATGAAGACTGCAGTGAATATGGAAATGGATTATTCGCGAGACGCTTCGATACTTCGGACAACGACTCAGCAGCATGAGGGACGACCACCAAGAATTCGCCATTCGATCGATGCACCCACATCCTCACGAACTGTAGATTTGGCAAGTCGAAGGCACAGCCTTCCGCCTAGAACGCCTGTCGAATCTGCTCCTCAGGGCGGAAGCGTCAGTGTCAGCACGGGGGTCATCCAACGCATGGCTATTGCCAATCAAAGAAACACCAGACCTCCAGTTCTGGATGATGTCAGCAATACTCTCAAGTCTCGACACCGTGGTAGTGGACTGAGCGGTGGAGGAAAATGGAAGGCCCCCGCGCAGCTTCAAAGCCTGCAGAGTGGAGGATACAGTACTCCCGCAAAGACGCGAGCAGCAGCACCCCAGACCCTGAGTGGGAAAAAAGGTTTCCGGCCACCAGTACCATTGAAAACACCACCGTCGAAGTCCTTGAAGATAACGACATCACCACCGATCAAACCCGTTGAACCGGGGAAGATCGATCAGCCGCCTACAATCAAGATGCAATATCGTGAAGCAATGCGAATATCGTACAAGATGCTCATGCATGAGACTGTGGGGAATTCGCACGCTTTTATATCTGAGGCTCGTGTCCAAATGTTGCGCGGTATTCACCCCGAAAGCGTGTTTGATTTCGTGTTCTCTCGAGTTTCTGGCGAGTTGATCTCGCGTGGTGGTGAAAATGAAAATCGAGGTATGACAGTGTTTGACTTCTACGAGGAAATGAAGGAGTGCGGATACATCGAAGGAGCAACGATCGATTGGTTCCGGAATCAATATCGATGGGTTGTTTGGAAGCTCTCGACGCTGGAACTCTTATCTCCGCGCTTTTTGTTTGGGAGATACGTCACGAAGAGCCAAGTCATGTTTGAGATGTGCAAGCGCTATCAACGTGACATCGTTCTTGCCCAGCGATCAATTCTGAAGAAGATTCTCAACCGTGATGCAAACGCTGCAACATGCATGATACTTCGTGTCGCTGCTGTGCTGCCCTACCCCGTCGAAGAGGAGAAGGATGTGGATCTAACTCTTCCACCTCATTGGAAACTTTCAGTTGTGCTAACTGACGGCTGGCATGGCATCTATGCTGTTCCAGATGCGCATCTAGCTGAAGCACTGTGGAGGCATCATAAACTTGGGCGCCTTGTTGGAAAGAAGATCGTGACGTGGAGTGCGACTCTCCAGAACATCAGTGACGGGGTCGACCCGCTTGAATCGGCATTAGCGACTGAGGGACGGTGGGGTAATCCACTTTACGCAGGGAAAGACGAGCCTTCAAAATGGCCGTACTTGAAAATTCAGGTAAACAGCACAAGACCGGTAGCAGCGGATGCTCGTCTTGGTCTTGAAAGTCTTGTTCGCCTCTCGAAGGGCAAACAATCAGACGCCCCTTACGATTTCGTGATGCTCAAGAGTGTTCCGATGCGCTCACTCGAGGTCGGTGGTGGGATCGTCCGGTCAGTATGTGTGCGCGTCGTGAGAATATCACCCATTCTTCACCTTCAGTCAAAGGACTTCTCTATCGGTCCTAGGATATTGTGCGAGGAACACATGCCGCAGTATTTCCAAGCGCGCCAAGAGCTAATTCAAGGCCTGCGACGGGAAGAGGAGAACGGTGAGGAAGAATCGTCTTCGACGCTACCCCTACCAGTACCTTTCGTGAAGCTGGAGGTAGAATGTGCGCATGATGAAGACGCCTCGACAAAGTGTTACGCCGTCCTAACGGTTTGGCGGCCAGGTGATGAAATGCTTTCGAGGTTGAAGGAAGGCTGTAAGTACTATGTTTCCAGCCTTTCAATCAGCTGGAAGGTCAACTACGGCCATCTCGGTGTTTTCATGCGCGTCGGAACCACGAAAGGGAGTACGTTTGAGCCATTGGAACCACCGTTCAGCCAAACTGTTCACTCTACTGGGAGGGTTTGCGAATCAGTTGAAGCACTCATTCAGCGTTTCCGGAGGCATTCGCAGACAATGCCAAAAGAAAAGAAGCTGTTTGGTGACGCATGTGTTGTCGTTGTCCGATCTGAGGACGCGAAGGTACTGACAACTCAAGTGCAAGAAACATCGTCCGTGACCAGCACACAACACATTTTTGTGACAGACATGAGTTGCCGCCTCATGAGCATTCGCATTCACTCAACCAGAGTCTTCAAGCCTTCAGTTGGTAAACCAGAGGTGGGCAACTTGACGACCCGTAAAAAGACAACGGAACGGTTTTTCACGCGTGGAAGCAAGAAGGTATGGGATGAAGGCTCCGTCATCTGCATCAATGGCCTCGAGGTCTCGCATTATGACGAGAAGCTCGACATTCTGGATTGCGACCTGGTCGAGAGTTCGCAAATAATATCTCAACCGTCTAAGAAGTCGCATTTCTTTGAAAATGCCCAAGCTCTGCGTGCTGCATTGACTCAAGATAATAAGGTTGTTGACACGGCGCGAGAGAGCCCGCTGTCTATCGAGCGCTTAAGAAGACATGTCGAGCGTCACATCTTGCATTTGGACACCGCTTGCAGTCAGAACGATGAAGATGATGACAGAGACATCTTACATGGTGACGAGGAAGCGGAACATCTCACCCAAGACCTTCAAGCAGTACCTGAGAGTGATGTGAGTTATTGGATGAGCCAGGGACACTCGGTCTATACGGTGGGAACTGTCGTCAAGATGCTTCCCATGAATCCGGACGATGAACTGTCAATTGCGTGTAATGTTGCTGCGGTCGCGTACATTCGAAGCAAATTGAATCCTGACGAAGAAGATGCGCTCCAAATCCTCTATTTACCGAGAAAGGTTTTAGAAGAAATGCAACTCATTCTTGGCGGCGGTTTGGACGCAAGCAATCTCAAATGCGGGGAGGACAGCCAGAAGTCAGAGCCCGTTTTTCGATTCGAAGCGGAATGGGAAACAAGCGAACGATTACTGAATAGTTGGAAGCCATGGGAGCGTGATTGCGGTGCTACATTCCTCTTAGCATTAAGTGTCTGCATGAGCTCTGAGGATTCTTCATAAATTTCTTGCATGGCAAACTCTATTTATGTAATGAACATTTTTGCGACAAGGTTTCGAGGTCGAAGAGACCAAGCTGTCGGAACCTGATCGATGACCACGCCAAAAGAAAGTCACATTACTTCTTTTTGTGCCATGCCCTCATCGAGCAAGTCGTCTGCCAAGAAGCAAGAGGAAATCCTCCGCCAGCGCGAAAACGGCTTCTCTTTGAGCGGTGTTCATCAAGAGAGATTGCCTGAGTACAACGCACTTGTCGACCGCAACCTGCGCCACCACTTTGAGAGTCGAAATCTTCAAAAACACCTCGGTGGTCTCGGCTTAGTAGACCAGCGTGGGCGCATCGTTGACCTCGACCGCCAGAAATCCAAGCTCTCGATAATTGAGCAAGAGTTCAAGCTCGCCGAGCAGGCCGAGCGCATTCGCGAGCGTGAAGAAGAAGAAATCCGCCGTCGTGTCCAGATGAAACGCCACGATGCGATCAAGGAAGCGCGCCAGCGCGAGAAGCTGATGCAGCTCAAAGAGGAGAAAAAGATCGCCCGCGAGATCGTGCAGGCAGCCAAAGGGTATTCCTCGGTCGGAAAGCCTGGCTCCTCGCAGCCATAAAAAACAATGAACACAAACCAATCACACAGTAATAAAGCCCTCAAGATATTTCATTCCATCTTCCCCTCGGTTAGTTGCTTCACTTGCGCTGCGCAGAGCTTGCCCGATCGACGCGCACGCTGATCTGTATACTCCGTGCATTCTCCACCCCTTCAAAGTCGGTCAACGACAGCGGATCCAGCATCACTCGATCGCGGAAATACAGCTTCTGTTCAATGCATACCATGAAACCACACGACTCGAGCACAGCTCAGCGACCACCCCACCAAAAAAAAAAATTGGATAGCTCCACGGACCATGTCTGGTTGCGGCAGCTCATACTCGTCCGCCAAAAAGCTCTTGAGCACTTGCACGGTCTGGCCCTTGCGGAACTGCCATATGCACCAAAGACCCACGTGAGGTCGCGCGGTTCTCATTCCTCCCTCACCGACCGACAAGGGTGTCCCTACCTCGTGGGTGGCGGTCGAGTCGTCCGGGAGAATGAACTCGACCTGGATCGCCGCCTCCTGGAGCGCCTTGATGTCGTCAAACTTGGATTCTTCGCCGCTTTCTCGGCACAGCTGCAGCGACAGGCCCATTGCCGCGCCGCCTGCGTGAGCGTCGGTCATACTTGGCAGCGTCTCTCCATCGACGACCTTTCAAGATCCCTCGCCCCCACGAAAAAGCACAGCATACCAAAACAAATGAATTGATTTCATGAATTGCATCAAGTCAACCCATGAATTGAAGTTGAATTGAATATTCGACAATGAATTGCAATTCATGACAAGTCGTCGGCGACGACCGACATTCCGCTTGGTGCCAAGTTTCCCTTGTCCCAAACCAAATGAACGGCAACATGGACATGGGAACCCATCGCCCCGACGCGCCACAGAGCTCTCGCATCCGCGACCTCCGGACGCCAGCTGACGTGCACGGACATTGCGGTGGTGGTGTGGCTCTATGACGTATAGCATAAACACCAACCCAAAGATGGGGGAGACGAGGGTTGAAGCACTTGATTAACAGGAAACATGGCGCTCGGGACGGAGCGCGCACTCGCCCCGCAAGGGCCCGCCCAAGTGGGCACGACCCGACGGTCGGAGAACGTAACCGCTACGCGGCATCTGCGACGGCGGCGTGATCGCGCACGCGCCGCATCAGATCGATCTTGAGCTTGGGTGGCATCTTGTTGTCCAGCTCCTTGAGCATGTACTTGACGAGGTCGACGTACCCCAAGCGACACGCGTACTCGACGGGCGTCCACGTGGCCACTTGCACAATTTCTCGCTCTACGTCGGCCGCGATCGCGGCATCGAGCGCGTGGCCGTCGCGCTCCATCAACTCACAGAGCAAAGCGCATTCGTCCACATCGCCGTCGCGACATTCGTCCACAATGCAAACGTACGCGAACGCATCGGTCGGCTCGGCGAGGACGATCGAGACCACACGGGACGACTCGAACGGTGGTGGGGTAGCCATTTGAGACGCAAGGTACTGGGCGACGCCGTGGTTCCCACGTGCGTACGCGTACTGGGCTGCGCACAGTGTCTCGCGAGATTTCTGTGTGGTTCGTAGCTGGACGGTGGCTGGCATGGTGACGTCTGCGTCCAAATGGTGGGTCAACACTTTGAAAGTTGCGAGATCGCCTTGACTTTGCTCGACGGCAGCGTGGTACGAACGCGCGCTCGTGAACGGCACACTGCTCCCGGCTGCGTGACTCTCGTCCACCTGATCCTGCGAGGTGTCGTCAGACAAGCGCCTCAAAATCACCGACTCTATGTGCTGCTCGGGATCCTCCACGTCGTCAATCATGGTCGATTTGTTGAGCTCTACGGCATCATCGCACCGCTCAGCGCCATCCTCGTTCGGACTAGATAGCGCCTCAATCGGACTTCCTTGCTCCGGGTCTTCAAGTGCTTCCAATGTAACTGTGATACACGGCGATTCTTGCTCCTGATCGGTATCGTCATGTGGTGGTGGTGCCTGAACCACTTCCGGAGCCAGCGGCTCCACACTGCCGATAGCGGTTGGTGACCTCACTGTGCTAGGCTCGACATTTTGCATAGTAAGTGGAGATGATGAAATGGTCAATGGATGTCGAGCAATTTCTGCCAAATGTACTTCGGCAGATGCAGACCCTTCACGTTTGGTTGACCCTTCCCGGAGCGCACTGTGAAGATCATGAAGTAAACCAGCCACCGCGACTTCCTCAGCTTCCAGCAATGGCTGCACTACTGATTGAACCTTCTCAGATCGACCTCCGTCGACGTTTAACTCCAACCCTCGGTCTGCGCACTCAGCTACGATCTCTGGATGCAACAAAGCAATTTCCTCGCGCAACAGCGTCTCAAACTCGTCCTGAGGGATCGCATACTTCTCCAGCTGACTCTTGATGACGTCTGGAAGCGCTTGTTTGGACTGCTCGGCCAAAAACCCGGCGATGTCGCGCTCACCGTACAACGTCGACACGATGTCGATTGGCTTGGTGAAGTCTACGACGGCGTCCGAGATCTCTTTGAGCACAGGGCCGATGACGAAGCCCGCGACTGATGCCACGACGCCACACACACGTTTAATCTTCTGGTTCTTCGCTTCCTGCTCGAGTCGGCCCTCGTAGGCGTCGCGAAAGTTGGTGAGATGCCTGGCGATGTGTTGGATATGGTCGTTTGCTTGCGCGAGTCTCTTTTGGATTCGCGTAACCTCCTCCGAGGCGTATTTGGCATGCATCATGAGTTTGTTCAAGAGGTGTCTCCCGAGCACGACTTGGGACTGCAACTGCTCCACTCGACCCGACGTGGCCACGACCGCTGCTCGATTCTCCAGCACCATGGAATGGACATAATTGATGCTCTCGACAACAGTTCGCATGTGATGGTCGTGTGCGTCGAGTCGCCAGCTGTTGGTATTCACTTGCTTCTTTATCTCGAAGACCCAGTCGGAGCTCTCCGTGTTGGCTTTCTCAGCCTTGCGATCGAGCAGCAGGAAGTCTTCTCGTGAGATCACGCTGTCGCGTTCACAGCGCTCAAGAATGAGCTTGAAGAAGACGCAAGCGTTATCGTCGAACGTGAGGTTGTTCGCAATCACATGATGGAAGGCAGACTTGATCGTGGCAGCATGGGGTGAGCGATCACCACACAAGGATGTGAGCGTGATCAGCAGGCGGAGATCGTAGACCGAGGTGATGAGCGGCACAAGGTCGGCGATCTGTTGTATTGACGGTGGCATCTCCTGGTTGGCCATGAGTGCGAAACACTGGTCGTGGTATCGTTGACTGTTGGTGTACGCTTGAAGGATCCAGCGGACTTCGGGTGATTTTGCGACCGACAGTGGTGTTCGACCGTCTTTATCCGCAAGCGTAATGCTCGCACCGTGGTCCAAGAGGAGGCGAACCGCACGCGCGTCACCGTGGCCACTTGCAGTAAGAAGGGCCGTTTGGCCATCGCGATCCTGAGCATTCAAATTGACACAGTCGACAGCGAGAAGAACACGCAGCACATCAATTCGGCTATCTTCCGTCTTGGCCGAGGGTGAAGCACCAGTACTTGGTGTGGAACCATCGATGTGTTTGATCTCTGGAGTCTTTGCTGGTGATTCCACGGCGTAGTGGAGCGCTGTGCGGCCTCTATCGTCCACGGTCTTTACAAAAAAGGCGTTGGCGAGCCGACTCACCAACGTGAGGTCCCCCCGCTGGACTGCGCGAAAGAACGTCGCTGGTGGCGGGCTGCGACGGCAAAGGAGCACAGCGATGTGGCCTGACAGATCGAAGACGTCCAGGGCCGTCATGCCACGTCTGTTGCGAATGGAGCGGTCCGCTCCGGCGTCGATGAGGACGCGTGCCACGTCCAAGTGGCTGCCCAATGCCGCGCGGTGGAGCGCCGAGTTGCCGTCGTTATCCACGACCTCGACACTCGCGCCGGCGTCGATGAGCCTTTCTACGATGGCCGTGTGGCCCTTGGATACAGCTTCACACAAGGCTGTGGCGCCGCTGGTCGTCGTGTGGTGGACGTCTGCGCCAGCTGCGAGCAGCTTTTCGGTGAGGGCGATGAGACCGTCCTTGGCCGCGATACAGAGCGGTGTGAAGCCATCGTCGTCGGCACTGTCGATGCGCGCGCCGGCCGCGAGCGCCTGCTCCACCGCCGCCTGGTCGTCGCGGAGGAGTGCGACACACAAGTCCACGTCAGACCCTCTCGGCCACGACATGTCGGTTTGTCAGAGCTACCACAATGGAGGGGAGAGTAGCGTCGATCTCGGTTGAGGTTCTGTATAGTGGGTACATGTGAACCCATCCGAAATCTTCCAATCACCGAGTTGACTTCGTCGGATTGGAAGGCAACCACACACACCAAACGTAACTAAAAATTAATGTAAGCGGATCGAACCGAGTCGACTGGAACCACGCAACGAGATATTGATCGACACAGGTGGAGCTTTGAAACCATGTATCCGACGCTATCCAACAAATGGGGTGACTCGAGGTTATATGGAACCAAAGATGCAGCACCCAAAGGCCTCTCCATCGTGAATCAGTGTGCACAGCAAAGGCGTCGCTCTTGGGTATGAAGCGGAAAGGAGGCATGCTCAAGGCCGTGGCTGTCTACACAGCGGTACCGACAGCAGCACGATCACCTGTCCGCTTCATCAGCTCGATCTTCTGCTTGGGTTCTATCTTTTTGGACAAGTCCTTCAGCATGTACCTCACGATGTCCACGTATCCAAGATGGCAAGTGTACTCGACGGGCGTTTGCAGAACGATCTCCATGGTTTCTCCCTCGACATTCACCTGAATTGCCGCGTCCAATGCGTGCTAGTCGGCGTCCATCAGGTCACAAAGATCCATACACTCGTCGAAGGCCCCCTGAGATTCGCGAACGTGTCCACAGGCTCGGTGAGCCAGCTTCCACAATGGGGCAGGGGGATATTAGCGTCGATCTCGGTAGAGGATTTGAATAGTGGGTACCTACGGTATGAACCCATCCGAATCCTCCATTCTTGGCAACCGAGGAACGCCCTACCAATATCGCACCGTCGACATGCAATCACGCAGCAGCACCGACCGTACCAGCGGCACGATCACGGGCACGCTTCAGCAGCTCGATCTTCTGCCTCGTCGGCATCTTCTTGTTCGCATCCTTCAGCATAAACTTGACGAGGTCCACGTACCCCAAGTGGCAAGCATACTCGACGGGCGTCCACATGACCGTTTCCAGACCTTCGCGAATGACGTTGGCCTCGATCGTTGCGTCCAACGCGTGTTCATCTTCGTCGACCAGCTCACACAGCTCGGCGCACTCGTCGGCGTCGCCGTGCGATTCATCGACGACACACACGAACGCGAACGCGTCAATGGGCTGAACAAGCTCTACGGAGACGGCTTTGGACGTATTGATCGACGGCGGTGGGTTCGGCATGAGCGCTGCGAGGATGTCGCCGACAGCTGAAAAGCCACGTGCGTACGCGTATTCGGCCGCGCACAGGTTCTCACGGGTGGTTAGGGTCCTTCGAAGCTGCATGGTCACTGGTGCTGTGGCGTCTGCGTCGTGCGAGCGGATCGCGCTGATCAGCTGCTTGAACAAGGACAGGTCGCCTCGACTGTCTGTGATAGCTGTGTGGAATGGACCTGAGCAATCGTCGATGGCTATTGTGCTGTCTGTGGTGGCTTGAGCTTCATTCTCGGGATTTGTCGGGGGCGTTTTCGACGTGTTTTCAACAACTTCAGCAACCGGGCCCGCTTGGACTACGTCCAGCACAATAGTGGAAGCGTTCGATTGACTAGTTACAGCCGACTCGACTGACAATCCCGCAAGGTCAAGTGAAACCATCAGGTCTTGCTGGATGGCATCGCCCACAATATGAACCTGTGGCTCCATGTCATGTATCTGGGACGATCCTTCATGCAGCGCGGTTCGAATATCCTGAAGCAGCTCGATCACGACAGACTCCTCGGCTTCAAGTGATCGCGTCAGTAGCGACTTCACCACCTCCGACCGACCGCCGTCCACTTGCAACACCAGCCCTCGCGTCTTACACTCGGCCACGATCTCTGGATGCATCAACGCAATTTCCTCGCGCAACAGCGTCTCAAACTCGTCCTGAGGGATCGCATACTTCTCCAGCTGGTCTTTGGCAACGTCCGAAAGGGCTTTCTCCGACTGGTCGGCCAAGAAAGCCGCAATATCTTGCTCACCATATATTGTAGACACGATGTCGATAGGGTTGGTTAGATCCACGACGGCGTCCGAGATCTCTTTGAGTACCGGAGCAAAAATGAACCCAGCTACGGATGCGACGGCACCACAGATCATCTTGGTACGCTTGTTCTTCTCTTCTTGCTCGAGTCGGTTGAGATAGGCATCGCGAAAGTTGGTGAGATGCTTGGCGACATGTTGGATGTTCTCATCGGTCTGCCGGAGCCGTTTTTGGAGATGAGCCACTTGAGCGGAGGTGTACTTGGCATGCGTCATCAGTTTCCCCATCAGTTGCCTGCCAACAACGACTTGCGACTGAAGCTCTTCAATACGACCTGCCGTGGCCACGACGGCCGCACGGTTCTCCAGCACCATCGCGTGGACGTGCTTGACACCATCGACTAACGACCGCATGGATTCATCTTGTGCGTCGAGGCGCCAACTGTGGATGTGCAGCTGCCTCTTGATCTCGACAACCCAATCGGCGTTCTCATTGTTGATCTTCTCGGCTTTCCGATCAAACAGGATTGAGTCGGCTTGTGAGACCACGCCGTCGCGAGCGCATCGGTTCAACACGATCTTGAAGAAGACGCACGCGTCGTCGTCGTACGTGAGCTTGTTGGTAATCACATGACTAAACGCTGACTTGAGTACTACGGAACGGGAGGACGGATCGGAAAACTGAGAGGCAAGTGTGAACAAGAGCCGCAGATCGTATACCGAGGTGATGAGCGGCACAAGGTCAGAGATCTGGTCTGGCGATGGTTGTGAGTCTCGGTTGTTGAGGAGCTGGAGACACCGGTCGTGATACTGCTGTCGGTTGTGGAACAGTTGCAACACTGTCTTGATGTTTGTGTCTGCTGTGACCGAGAGTGGAGTTCGGGATATTTTATCGGCGACGTCGACTCGTGCGCCGTGGTCCAAGAGGAGTCGAATTGCGTTGAGGTCGCCGTGTTCAGTCGCAATCAGAAGCGCCGATCTCCCTTGAAGATCCTGAGCGTCGACGTTGATGCCGTCCGTGGATAGAAGCAATCGAAGCCCAGCCAGATAAGGAGCATCTGGAACGCGTATTGGCTGCCTGATCGATCTGTCGGCTTCTTTCATGGCTATCGAACAACGCGCTGTGTCCGCCGCGTAGTGAAGTGGTGTCCATCCTTGGTCGTCTAATGCGTTTACATCCACAGCTCCTTCCTTCAAGAGGAGCTCGATGACTGACTCACATTGACCAAGTACGCCGAGGTGGAGGATCGTTCGGCCGTCACTGGCTCGGTTGCTGAGGCTCACACCACGTTTCATGAGCAGCTTCACGGCATCCAGATGACCGTTCATGGCACTGATGCCCACACACGATAATCCTTGATCATCACAAGTGGAGGGGTTGGCTCCGTGTTCCAACAAAGTACACATCACAGTGATGTTTCCCTCCCCACACGCAATGTGCAACGGCGTTGTCCCATTGTCGTCACGTGCATCGATCTTCGCGCCGTTTCGCAGCAGTATCTGGATTATCTGGGTCTGTCCAAGCGTAGCGGCAAGGTGCAAAGGAGTGCGAGCGTGTTTCCCACGTGCGGACGCGAGGCTGGGAACGCTTGCCAGGCGTCGGACGACGTCGAGGTTGCCGCGTTCAACAGCCCGGAAGAACACTCTTGGCGACGGCTTGTGCTCACGAAGTTGCCTGGCGAGTGCTGTCTGACCGCTCATCTCGAAGAAATCGGCTGCGGTTTTACCTTCTTTGTTGCGGATCGACGTGTCGGCACCTGCTCGCACGAGGATGCGGGTGACGTCTGCGTGTCCCTTTATGGCTGCACAGAGCAGTGCCGAATCGCCGTCGCTGTCCACAACATCAACGATTGCGCCGAGTTCGAGCAGCGTTTGGACTATATTGGTTCGACCCGACCCAGCAGCCGTGGATAATGGAGTGTTTCCATGGTACGTCGCGAGGTTGATGTCGGCGCCAGCCACAAGCAGCTTCTTGATGGTCGTAGTATGGCCGTTGAAGGCAGCAACGCACAACGGTGTCGCTCCGACGTTTGTCGTCCAATTGATGTTCGCACCGGCCATGAGCAGCCTCTCGACGATGTTATCGTGACCTTCCTCGGCAGCAACACACAACGGCGTAAACCCATCGTTTGTCGCAAGGTCAATGGTGGCGCCAGCCTTGAGCAGCTTGTCGACAATGCCTTTGTGCCCGTTTCGTGCGCCAGCAAGCAAGGGTGTAGCGCCCAGGTTGGTAGTAAAGTTGATATTGGCGCCGGCCACGAGTAACATCTCGACGATGGAGTCGTGCCCGCTTTGGGCAGCAATGATCAACGGTGTACCGCCCTCGTCCGTCTGAACATCGACGCGGGCGCCGGCTGCTAGCAGCTTTTTGACGATCCTGCCGTGGCCAAAGTAAGCAGCAATGTGCAACGGCGTGGGTCCGCTTTTAATCCCATGGTCGATGTGAGCGCCGGCTGCCAGCAGCTTGTCGACGATAGTGTCGTGGCCCTGCTCGGCAGCAATGTACAAAGGCGTAGCCCCCGTGGTCGTCGCAAGGTCGATGATGGCGCCGGCTGCGAGCAGCTTCTGGACGATCGTGTCGTGGCCTCTTTCGGCCGCAATATACAACGGTGTGGCTCCATCTTGGTTCACCGAGTTGACATCCGCGCCGACCGCGAGCGCCCTCCTGACCGCGGTCTGATCTCCATGACAGGACGCGCTCAACAGCTGAAGGTCCACATCGCGCATCCTTCGCCTCCGTCACGCTGGTTCTGGGCGGCGAGAAATAGCGTCGCGAGTGAATCGAGCACAGAGGACGGAGGAGGGAAGCGCTGCCCTCTGGTTGAACAGTGGAGACTGACTGGGTTCACTCGAAGATGGAATACAGCGCCTGGTAATGGGATCGTAAGAGTCCAGAGCACAAGTCCTGTCGATTGGACACCGTGGAAGTCGTGAGTACAGTACTCGGGAAGATCGTCGTGTGAGGCGGCATCTCCGTCGCCTCTGTCAAGAATTTTTTTTTCCACACGTTTTGTTCCGCAAAATTGGAGCTCCTTGGCTGTCCACATATCGTATATTTGGACAAAAATACAGTATTTTGTGATCATATACCGTAACCCTCGCCTCCTCTTCCCACAAAGCGCACCGACAGACCGACAGACCACGATGGAGGCCGACACCAACGGCGCCGCCGTCAGCGCCACGGCGCCACAGATGAACGGCACGACCCCCCACGGCGACGCAGCCCACGCCACTGCCCCATCGGCTCCTGCCAGCGCCTCCGGCGAGCAGTGTTTGTCGCAGATGAACGCGGCGTTTGCCAAGTGCCTCTCGCTCGTGTGTCCGCCGATCCAGTACCCGCCGCACTGCCGGTTCAACCCGGTGCAGCAGGACGCGGCCGACATGGCCGAGATCGAGGCGCGGCTCGAGGAGTTTTTCCTCCACGCCAAGCAGATCGAGCTGCTCTTTCTGCGCGACGCCAACGACGCGACGAGCCGCGCCACCGAGCCGCGCCACGAACTCGAGCTCGAGATTCTCCACCTCGAGAACGAGCTGACCGAGAAGAACGACCTGATCGAAAAGTACGCCGACGTCGTGCGCGGCTGGGAGGGCAAGTTCAAGCGGCTCGACCACCGCATGGCGCCCGAGCGCGAGTGAGTGAGCTCCTCTTCCCCCTCGACGGCACTTTCATAATTGACGCAATTCATGGTTTTTTTTGTTTTGTTTTCCTGGATGGGGACGTATATTGATCATGCATGGGGGATATTTCCTATCGGGCGGGGACATGGCAGGCACAAGAGTCGACCCCGAGTCTTGTTGGAATCGGTTGTCGTGCCGTGGTCGCCGCTCCAGAGAATCCGCGCTGGCGGGGGGGGGAGGAAAAATGCAGTCGGGTTGTTCCTAGAATGGGGGGAAGGGTGTTTTGTTTCTATATGGAGAAAGCAGCGCGAGGCGAGCGACCACACGGCACTTAGAGCGAGGCCCAGGCCTGGAGCAGCACGCTCGTCTGCTCCGGGTTGCGCACGGCGATGCGCACAAACGTCGGGAGCTCGTAGCCGGGCTTGCCCGAACGGACGGGCACGCCGTGCTGCTTGGCGAGCGCGCAGGCCTTCTCGGCGAGCTCGGCCGACTTGGTGTCGACCCACACCCACGACAGGTACGGCTTGCCAAAGACCTCCCAGGCCGGGAAGCGCTGCGCGAGCTGGTCCACGAGGTTGGCGCGCCACTTGGGTGTGACCTCCCACGTCTTGTTCATGTACTCCGTGTCCTTGACGACCTCCGAGACAAACACGAGCGCCATCGAGTTGACCGACCACGGCACCTGCTTCTGCTTGATCTTGGCAGCGTGGGCGGCCGTCGGCGCGACGACGCTGCCGATGCGGAGCCCGGTGCACGACCAGATCTTGGTCCAGCTCGTCATGACCCAGACGTCGATCTTGCGGGTCGCGCTGAGCTGCTGGACCCACTCGCGCTGGTGGATGAGCGAGTCCTCGCGCCAGTGCGGGCCGACCCACGGCTGCATGGACTCGTCCACGATGATCGTGTGGTTGTCCGGGCAGTACGTCTCAATGTACTGCTTCATTTGCTCGACGTCGAGGTAGTCGCCCGTCGGGTTGGTCGGGTTCACGAGACACGTGAGCGCCGCGCGATTGTCGTCCCACGCGAGCGTCTCGCGGCCGTCGGCCTTGCTCGAGCGCTCGTACTCCTTGTACTGCGTGAGCGTGCCACCGGGGCGCCAGCCGCCGGGCTGGACGCTTCGGATCACAAGGTCGATCAGCTCACTGGCGCCGTTGCCCATGAGCAGCAGCGGCAGGTGCTGTTGCCACTCGTTGCCCCAGAGGAACTCGGCCAAGTGGCTGATCGCCGGCTGGAAGTCGGCCGGCGGGTAGTGGTGGACCGTGTGCATGGCCGCCGTCGCGGCCGCGAGCGCCTTGGCCGGCGTGCCGAGGCCGTTGGTTGTGACGCTGAAATCCTCGGTGAAGTTGGCCAGGAACTTCCAGTCCTGGCCGCCGTGGAACGTCTGCGTCGCGTCGTCCCACACGGCCTTGTCCTGGGTCTTGAGCTCGGCCATCGTTCGGGGTCGTCGAGGAAGAGGAGGGGGGAAAGGGAATCTCGAGGGAGAAAGAGACTCTGCGGTCCGGCAGCTGTCACGTTGGTGGGGTCCATACCGACCAAGCCACCGGTAGGTCGATCGGTATCTTCCGCCGATGCGTATCCTAGCATACGGTATACCACACAACTATCATAAACTTATGTGTACCACACTATTCGAGTCCACTCGAAGTGCTCCTGCCGTGGGGAGATGGGATCGTGGAGCCACCGCCGCCGACGACAAAAGGAGTCAATTGGCGGGTCGCTCTCTCTCTCTCTCTCTCTCTGCGCCGCCGACGGAGCAAGCAGCCTTACGGCGTGAGGAGGCAGCTGCGTCCCTAGTACATACACTTTGTGCGGTGGGGGTCTCTGTGTCAAAGGCTCGTCCGCCGGTCGATTGGGTCCCAAGTCTCCCCTCTTCCTTTTTCTTCCGACCACCAGTGACAGACAGCCACCCACGATGAGCCGCGCGGGCCCGACCGAGCTCACGCCGCTGATCCGGTCGCCGCCCCACGCGGCGCTGCCCGGGTACGACTCGCCGTCGGCGCGGAGCAGTCGAAGCAACGGCTCGGCCCCTCGACGCGGGAATCTCGGTACGATCCTGGCGTCGGACGAAAGCGCAAGGCGAAGCACGCGCACGGGCGACGACGGTAGCGACGTGTTTCGACTCGAAGACGACGACGACGAGAATGACGAGGACGAATACGACGAGGACTTTGGAGACGACGAGGACGACGACGACGGCGCGCCGCCCAAGTCGAGTTCCTCGAGCGCGTACTTTGCGTCGCCGGCCAAGATCGTGTGCTCGGCGTGCGTCAAGGGCGACTTTGCGCAGGCCAAAGCCGCGCTCGAGCGGGTCGTGCGCAAGATCGAGGCGCGCGTCGCGGCGTCGCCCGGGGACCGCCGGCGGCGGCTGCGCGACGCCGTGGCGCGCGTGCTCACGACCCACGAGCCACGCCACCACATGAACGCGCTCCACTTGGCCGTGCTGTATGACCACCCGCTGCTCGTCGAGCTGCTGGTCGCCGCGGCCGAGACGTACTGCCGAACCGACGGCGACGCCGTGGTCCGGGGCGTGCTCGACTCGCGGTGCGGCGACTCGAAGCACCGCGCGACGCCATTAATGCTCAGCGCGTCGGTCGCGACGGCGCGCGTGTTGATCGACCACGGCGCGTCGCTCGAGGCGCGCAACTCGTCGGGCATGACGGCGCTCCACTACGCGGCCAGCACGGGCAACGCCGGCGTCGTGAGCCTGCTGATTAGCCGTGGCGCCGACGTCAACGAGACCGACGCGCGCGGCGCCACGGCGCTCCACTGGGCCGTGTTTGAAGGCTTCCAGTACACGGCCATGCTGCTCGTGGGCCACGGCGCCGACCAGCACATTTGCGACGCCGAGCGCCACACGCCGCTCATGATCGCGAGCGCGCTGGGCGACGCGTTTCTCTCCAAGCAGCTCGTCGTCGAGGGCGCGCCGCTCCACGTCCAGGACAAGCAAGGCCGCGTCGCGCTCACGATCGCGCGCCAGGGCGGCCACTTGGAGACGGTGAGCGCGCTCAAGGCGGGCGCGTCCGACCGGCTCGTGGCGCGGCTCTCGCGGAACGGCGGCGCCGTCGGGTTCTTTTGGCTCGCCGTGCTGCTCACCGAGTCGCTGTCACTGCAGTACGCCGTACCGTGTATTCCAGAAAACGCTGCGACGTGGTCCGTGGTCTCGGTCGCGGCCTGTGGCGTCGTGTGCGCGTTGTACACATATGTGTGGCTCAAAGATCCCGGGTACGTGCCCAAGTCGACCCAGCCAGCGTACGAACTGCTCGCGCTCGAATGCACGTCAGTGCCGTGCCCGACGTGTGTTACGCTTAAGCCGCTGCGCTCCAAGCACTGCTCATCCTGCCGGCGATGTGTGTACCGCTTTGACCACCACTGCCCATGGATCAACAACTGCATCGGCATTGGCAACCACCGCGGGTTTCTCTTCTTTCTCGCGAGCCTTGTCACGTTCTGCTCGCTCATCGGCGGCGTCTCGTTCACGATCCTCATTGGACGGCTACCGCTCTACCCGACACCAACCACAGACGGCACGGCCGGCGCGTTCGGGCATCCATGGGGCCCGTTGTTCTCGTCCGACTCGCACGACGCAGCCAGGTTGTCCCCGCTCTTGCTGCGGCTCGTGCACTGCTTTCTCGTATTCTGTGCGCTGCTCTTTGGTGTTCCGACACTCATTTTGCTGGTGCTGCAGCTACGTAACGTCAAAAACAACCTCACGACCAACGAAGTGTTCAACAAGGACAAGTACCCGTACCTCAAGACCCCCATGGACGAGTTCCACAACCCATACGACCGCGGGTGCTGGCAAAACTTTGGCGAAGTGTGCGCGCAGCGCAACACCGAGTCGTCGTTCCTTGCTGACGACGAGAAGGCTGCGCGGCGTGCAACGCTCTTGATGGACCCCGTGGACAAGTGACCCGCGCTCGGCCAACACGGCCGAACCTACCTCCCGCACATACAGACAGAAGGACAGCGATAGAGATGTACGAAGCAGCTCCCAAATCCCATTACACTATAACTATGATCCCTGCAAAGCCAAGTGAGCGTTCCTGGTACCCAGAAACGACGAAAGAAGACCGCCCTCCCCATCTATTGCCCTGTAAGCTTGAGAGAGACCACTACTCGGCCCACGTGTAAATATGACAGCAGCATGTATTGGAAAAAAGCGATTTTGGTATCAGGCTGGTGCGTTCAGCGTGTGCGTATCAAGATCTGTCACGGCGCACGCGCCGATGTGTTGGCCGTCGTGCGTCCAGACAAGCCGCTCACGCCCGCGGGGCCGTCGGCTGCTTGGTGCTTGGCGTTGGCAGCGTTGATGACCATGGTCATGTCGGGCAGCTGGTTCTCTGGGATCACGCTGTAGTGGTTCCCCGTGGGGCCGGCGCTGCCGCGAGCGCTGACGCGCTCGACGCTGTGGCGGCCGCTCGGCACCGAGTGCTGGTCCGGCGCCGATTTTTTGTCGGCGTGGGGCTTGGCGCGTGGCTTGATCTTGCGCTTTTGTGCGTTGAACCGGCTCACGTGGGCTGTGAGAAGGATCTTGTTCTCTTCCTCGGAAAACGTCTGCCGCTTGCGCGCAATGAACCAATAGTACACGGTCATGACGACCGTGAGCGGCGCGACCACGAGGATCACGCGGCCGTTGAGCATCACGCCCACGAGGCACACGACCCACACGCAAGACGAAAACACGGCGCCGGGCACGCCAAATGGCGACTTGGTCGTGCTCTGCTTCATGACCGGAAAGTGGAGCCGCAGCGATATGTACGCGAGACACTGGCCCAAGTACGAGAGGAACGAAAAGGCCATGGTCACCGGGAAGATAAAGTAGATCACGATCGGGATATACGTCATCGCGAGGCACGCTGCGTAGCCGATGATCGAGCCGACCACGTGGGCGAGCCAGGGCGTACCGTAACGGTTTGTCTTGGCCAAAACGGGCGGGAGCAACTTGGAACTCGCCATCGACTTGATGAGCCGCGCGTATGCCCACATAAAGCCAAACGCGACGCCATAGGTGGGGACAAGCGTGATCCACGTCGCACCCGTCTCGGTCACCTTGAGTACGCGCGCAAAGCCGTTGCTCAGCGGCGCGAGTGTCCCGATCATCGAGAAAATACCTCCTGGCGAGGGAATCGAGATCGAGACAAACAGCACGAACATGGACGTCACGAGCATGGATACCATGCAGGCGAGTTGGGCCCTCGGGATCGTGGTCTTGGGCTCGTTCACGTCGCTACTCGCGAGATTGAGCGCCTCGATGCCAACGTAAAACCAGGTCGCGAACGGCATGCCCTCAAAAAATCCTCGGAGCCCGTTAATGTATTCCATGACCGGGTACGGAACTGCATTCGTTTTGAAGTCGACGCTCGATAGGTTGCCCACCGCGTATAGCAGGATCGCTCCGACGCCGAATATGCCGAAAAGCCAGCAGATGCCCCAAAAGATGCGACCCCCTCGAATCTGGACGATGAGCGTCACGGCGTAGCACAACGCCATGACCAACGGCCGGTACTCGGCGAGCTGTGGCGCCATGGAGATGATCATGGGGATGAGTAGCACAATCGCGATCGCGACCGAGAAGATGTACTGCAAGATTTGGAAGCAGCCGACAAGAAAGGCCGGGTAGAACCCGAGTGCGCAGCGCGCGAGCCCATAGGCCCCGCCGGCAAACGGCAGCGCGCCAGAGGCCTCGGAAACGGACCACGTGAACGCAACGTACGCGAGTGTCACGACGACTGTGCCGATGATCAAGCTGTAGACGCCTCCAATGAGCCCTATGTTCCAGCCGAAGTACTGTCCGCCCAGCACGGTCGAGACGCCGAGCATCCAAATGTCGATCTTGCCGGGATGGTACACGGGGCGACGGCCACGCTTGGGGCCAGGCAGCGCCGGGATGACCGAGACATTGGGCGCGATCTTGCCCATGGTGCTTGACTAGCACAGCGTCGAGCGTCGAGAGAGAGAAAACCCAAGAGACGCGTGCAAGGCGTCGTCGTCTGGTGACTTTGGACTGGTCGAGGCGCGACAAGAGACACGCGAATGTGCACTCACTCGCCCATCATGGAATTCGCCTTCCGAGATCGCCCGGAAGTCTATTTTATCACCTCGCGCTTCCTCGACTATTTCGAGACGCGAGGACTGTCAAGCTGGGCAAAAACTGAAGTGGTCTGACATCAGACCACCTCAGAATAGAATTTTTGAAGTTGATCATCAGACCTGATGATCAACTTCAAAAAAGAGAAAAGATCGTCGGTGCTCGAGTTGTCGTTCGAGATGTTGCTAGCACGACTTGCTTTGGCCGCCAACGTTTCTTGCGCTGTGCAATCTCTTATCAGCGAGATACCAACGTGGCGCAAAGTGACTGGCGATCGAATCTGTTGCCCCCCTATGGCTGGTGATGGATTCCGAGTAGCGATGCTGTGGCGAGGTCTGGGAGCACTTTCAGTACTTCGTCCACAAATCCATCAGAAGGGTCCAGGTGCGACCTCCACGGTGGGCGACGTGAGCTCCTGGGGCGACCAGCAAGTCTGAAACGACGCCAAGCTGGTCTTCTCGCGATGTTTCCATCAGCGCCGTCCCGGCCAGTCCAATCCTCAGCCTTGATTCCCAAGCGGCTTGGAAAGATAAGCGTGACTTCGATCCGGATGGTTCCGATGGTTCCGACAAGCACACCAGCAACACTGGCTACGGACCCGTGCTCAGTTTTGGGACATGCTCACCATTGTCCACGATACAATTCCGTTGTTACTTTGCAACTCCCGCACGAACCAGCTTGTTATCTCTCCACGTCTCGTAGCCGTGTCACGACCGCGCCGTGGGCGTTCGCTGCTGCAACGTCCACCGCCGCCTGGCCTTGCTTGTTGCGATGTGCCACACGGGCGCCAGCGGCGAGCAACGCACACACAGTTGCCAGGTGGCCCCCACGACTGGCGCACATGAGCGCCGTGTCCCCACCTTTATTAGCGTGGTTGACGTCCGCCCCGGCTGTCACGAGCATTGAAACGATCTCTGAGCGTCCATTGGACGCGGCCAGCGTGAGCGCAGTATCGCCGTTGCTTCTGGCGCGATGGATGTTGGCTCCGACATCAAGTAGCTTCTGAAGCACCGAGACCGCGTTGGTTGACGAGGCGTCCATGACTGCGGTCATTCCGTCACCCGAAACATAGTCGAAGTCGGCATACGCGCTCAGCAGAAGATCCACGACAGCATCACGTTCGTGGCGTGCAGCGATACGCAGCGGTGTACCGAGTGGGTCGACCCGATTCACGTCAGCACCCTTCTCGATGAGTAACTTGGCAAACTCGCTGCTCGCACACTGAGCAGCGAGGGATAGCGCAGCCGTCCCGTTGCCCATGGTCTGGTGGATATCCGCACTGTCCTCGATCAGTTTCCTTGCGCCATCCAGGTTGGATGATAGGATGGCGCCACAAAGTGGCGTCAATCCGCGTGTATCGCACCCATTGAGATCTTCTCCGACCGCCAGCAATATATCAAGCTCATCCGGCCAGAACTTGGAGGAGGCCATGGCTACCAATGGAGCCTGAGCCGTGTGATTGCCACAGTCTTCACGGACCAACCAGAC
This sequence comes from Pythium rishiriense, assembly GCA_023335895.1. NCBI lineage: Eukaryota > Oomycota > Peronosporomycetes > Pythiales > Pythiaceae > Pythium > Pythium rishiriense. The sequence continues at coordinate 29,406 of JAADVT010000313.1, forward strand.
CTCAACCAGTTGGCGCACAATGCTCGCATCGCCGAGGCTCGACGCTACGGCTAGACAGGTACACACATTGTCATTGAAGTCCACGATGGCTCCGGCGTCCATCAGCATTCCCACGATCTCACTGTCTTGGACGGTCACCGCTTCAAACAGCGCTGTCTGCCCTTCGGCCGTCTCACGATTGACGTCTGCGCCAGCTTTAAGCAGTGCACCCACGACACCGACATGCCGGCGGCGGATCGCTAAAATCAGAGGCGTACACCCTGTGCGATTCGAAATGTTGATGTCTGCATGCGCCGCGATGAAGGCTTCGACGATCGCTACGAACCCGCGCTCTGCGGCGATCAGCAGCGCGGATCTTCCTTCTTTGTTCTTGGTGTCCACAAGGATTCGACCTCCACCAGTCTCAGCGCCCAGGGTGATAGGATTGGTGGCTTCGATAGTGCGTAGAAGCATGTAGACGAGATGCACATCACCTTTCCCAGCTGCAACAGTGAGTGCAGTCTCGCCGCTCCAGATGACGAGGTTGACACTTGCGTGTGCCGCCAGCAATTTGGACACGACGCCCTTGTGGCCACCTGTGGCAGCCACGATGAGCGCCGTGTTCCCTTGGATGTCGGCGTGGTCCACATTCGAACCGGCGTCCAACAGCAGCTTGACGGTTGACTCGTGTCCGTTGGAAGCAGCGATATGGAGCGCTGTCCTGCCACGCTTGTCAGTCTCGTTCACATCCACGATGAGCGCCGTGTTCCCTTCGATGTCGCCGTGGTCCACAGTCGAACCGGCGTCTAGCAGCAGCTTGATGATCGCGTCATGTCCGTTCGAAGCAGCAATGTGGAGCGCTGTCCTGCCACACATGTCAGTCTTGTTCACTTCCGCACCAGCCGCGAGTAGCATTCGGAGCGTCGCCACATCGCTGTTCGTTGCCGCGCAAAGGAGAGCCGTGTCGCCGGCGTCGTTCATGGTATGTACACTCACACCAGCTGCAAGCAATTGCTCCATGATTGCCACGTGGTTCCCTGTGGCAGCGCCGAGGAGGGCAGTGTTGCCCGATGTATCTTGGCTCTCTGGGTCAGCACCAGCCGCGAGCAGCTCCTCGACAACAGCGAGATGGCCATGGGTGGCTGGTAGCACCAGTGGTGACCGGCGCCCCGGTTCGTTCACAGCTGCTCCAGCGTCGAGAAGCATCCGAACGTACACGACGTTGCCATTGCCAGCCACACGGGGGAGCAGCTGCGTTGCCTGGTCTCGATTCGGGGGTCGCGCGCCAGCCGCGAGTAGGTTTTCCACGACACGGTTGCGGCCATTCTCGAGCGCCAGCGTCAGCGCACTGTCGCCATCACGACTTTCGATCGACAGGTCCGCGCCAGCCGCGACAAGCCGGTCGGCGATTGCCTTGTGTCCGTTCGCTGCAGCGGCGTGGAGCGCAGTTCGGCCCCGGCGGTCGGTCGCGTCGATTTCGGCACCTGCTGTGAGTAGCATCTCGAGCGTCGTAGTATCGTTGTTGTCCACGGCGCAATGCAGGGCCGAGTCGCCGTCGTCGTTGATGATACAAGGATCCGCGCCGACAGCGAGCAGCCGCTCGGCCATCGCGGGTCGTTCAAACATGACGGCCTTGAGCAGCGCCGTGCGGCCGTACACATCGACGTCGTTGATGTCGACGTCGTCGGCCTGGAGCGCGCGCTCGAACGCGTCCATGTCGCCTTCCGCGACGGCGCGGTGGAGTGCGCGGTTCGCCATACCAATGTGAAGCTGGGATTGATTGATAGGGATCAACTGCCCCCGGCACCGAAACGCAGGGTGAACCCAAGCCGAGGCAAACAAACGAGTGAACCCAAGCGGAGAGTTGGTCTCACTTGTGGCATTTTTGGCCAATCCATGTGGGACAATGGGAACTGTTTTGGACCAATTTTGGACCAACCGTGGCGCGAGATATATCATATCTATCTAAGTAATGTCCAACTCGATGATGGGGTGAAGCAATGAGATAATCGTCGTGGGTGCAACCAACGACGAGTGCAGATATCCGCGAGATTTTCATGCAGCGAGCAAAGCGTCCACGATCTCGACGACCCCGCTATTAGCTGCAGTGTAGGCAACTAGGAGGCGCCGGACTTTTGCCCCCTCGCTCACGCTGTCCACGTCGACACTGTCACCTCCGCCCTCAAGAAGCAAGTCCACGATGTGGGCATACCCTCGTTGCACAGCACACATCAGCGCCGTTTCGCCCGACGAATTCTTGATGTTGACGTCCGCGTTTGCCGCGAGCAGCGTGGCTACGACCCGCGCGTGGCCGGCTCGAACCGCCCGGATCAGCGCCGTATCCTTGTTGGTATCGACGTGGTCCACCTTGGCCCCGGCGTTCACAAGCAGCTCCACGATCTCGTGTTTGCCAATCGGAGCCACGATCAGCAGCGCCGTCCTGCCGCTTGCATTGACGGCGTTCACGTTGGCGCCGGCCTCGATGAGCGCCTGCATCGAAGCCCAATCCCACTGGGCCGCGGCGAAGAGAAGCAACGCGTCGCCGTCGCTGGTCGTCGTGGCATTGGGATCAGCGCCCGCTGCGAGCAGCCTCGCGACGACGGCGGCACGACGGCCCCTCCGTAGGGCCGCGAGTACGGGCGTCATGCCCGACGGGTCTGACCGGTTCAGGTCGGCGCCGGCCGCGAGCAGACGATCGAGCGCGTCGACGTCGCCTCTGATGGCTGCCTCGTGGAGCGCCGTGGCCGTCATGGGGATACGGAGACGCTCAGATTGAGTGAGGAAGAACGGCCGTGACTCTGGACTCCAGAGTCCGGAGTCATGGGTTCCTTCCTCATGGGCTAGTAACGTCCGTCGTACCCCGGGTACGAGTTACGCTCTTCAAGACCTCCCCAACAACAGTAGATCCCGTCAGTGATGTGCTCCACATCAAAGATTCTCCCATACCTGTCTGTCTCATGTCCTCACGTCAACTCGCTCCACAGATATCTCAGCCAAATGCATGAACGGGCGTGGAGATACCATCCCCACAAGCACCCCTTTGTGCTCTTCGTCATGCCCGAGAACGACGGGCGTCCCCGTCGTCCGCGAGACGCCCGAGGGATACGGCACTCAAAGCCGTAGCGGGCGCTGCACGTGCGAATGTGACATGGGCTTGGAACCGATAAATTGGCCCGACCTCCACCTACCACACGTACCTCAACAAATGCGAATGCATATGCACGAATGTGGCAAAAAGGCAACAAAGAGAATGGAAAGAAAAAGAATTGGGGTCTGGAAAAACCACAGGAGAAATAGAAGACGGGGAATGGTGCGCGCACAA